>CM051456.1:103125893-103147134 GCA_028274465.1 Plantago ovata | reverse complement strand
CTTTATTTCGTTGATCAGGCTCAGCCTAAATTCTCGTAGGTTGTATTAATTATTTGCAAGTTAGACCCTCGTCGACCTATGCGCATCTATATCTTCGTAGTGTGAATAAATTACCGTAACCGGATATGACAATAGTTGATTGACTTGTCAGTATCTTTATCTCGTAGTGCTTAATAATTGCAACAGGACATTCGATTGATCAAACCTCCATGCAAGACCGAGGAATTTACGCATGATTATGACCTGTTATGCTTTCGAAGGATCATACTATCACCAATCTCCATTATCTGTTAAAAAAACCTTTGCTTTTACGTCTGCTGTTTTTATATTTTAGTTAAATAGATAAAGCTATTTATAGTTCTTAGAGAACGACACTCGCGTCATTCTTACTTCTACACTACGGTTTTCGTTGTAGTTGTGAATTGCCTTTGGCTAAATAACAAATTTATTTGCTTGAATCGAGACCCGACAAATCTCCGTTCATCATTATATCCGAGAAACAAAAATATAAAGGCGCGAGAGCAAGCAAAAGCAAAACTAGCTAGTATGAAAATGGCTACTCGGAAGGAAAACAAAAAATAGCAACTCGAGCAAGAATCGCTCCTCGCACAAGTCGTCCCTCGGACGATGACTTACCAAAATCTTTCTTGAAGCCACAGTAGACCGGCTCGGTCAAATTTGCCAAATATGGCAAGGCTGAAGATTCAATGCCCAGCAAAAGTACCTCTTGGTGTCCGGAAGCAAATTTTCTCGTTGTAATCGGACAGCCCAAGGAGCCATATCAGCCGCGGGCAACTTACCAACCCAAATCCCTCGGAAAAACTTCTTTGGGACACCCCAATCCAACTGCTCGTCGGTCATGCCGGTTGTCGGACCTTGCGGACGTAGAAGTACCGCGACCACCGCCGACAACCGATTGACGGTGGAGCCTCCTTTAGAAAGCAAAACCGGACTGATCGAAACTCGGAAAAGCTGTATAAAAGTTTAGTAGTTCACCAGGATCCCTCGGATGTGGCAGAAGACCCATAGCAACTAACGTACCGAGCGAGCTCGGAATTATCTGGGCTGGAGCGAGGCCCAAGTCATTGAAAAGAGCACGGAAAGCATCGCAAAACGGCATACACCAGCCTCGCTCGAAGGACATAGTGTGAACCGACATGTAACCGGACGGCGGGTTGTAGAACGTCTGATCGGGCGTCGGAAGGAGAATCTCAACCTTAGATTCCGGAAGTGAATAAATCCACCTAAGGTGAGAAATCTCCTCCTCATAAATTGTAGTCGCCATAGTAGGAATTGAGCCGTCCTCGTCCAACTCTCCATTTGGGTCGGGATGATGACACTCCGAAACTGGCCGAGTAAATTTGGCGCCGAGGAAGCAGCACCCCTCGGACGACCATCCTTAGCGATTTTGGAGGGATTGGCTCTCCTTTTCTTCTTCTCTTCCTCCTAGGCGCAAAACGAGAAGTCCCTACGTTCTCGGACGCGGACACCTGATTTGTGGCCTCGCGCCCTTCATCTTGCTCGCCCTCTTCAGTCTCGAGCGGCACGTCCTCCTCCTCGCGGCTCCTCTTAGAGTGTCCCTCGGACACATCCACCGAAATATCTGATGAACGTGTATTTTACACTTTCATTCGAGTCTTTTTCACCAATTTAGCTATCCTCTAGGTTAATTTAGCTTATATTTTAGTGCATTTATTAGAATAGTGTCATGTTTCCCTTTTCTTTGCATTTTTCAGATTTTAGGTGAAAAACGTGTTTTTATGGGCAATATTGATGAAGTGGACGAGGTTTTGGTGTTTCGAGGACATTCGTGGAGTATCTAGAAGGTTCCGGATGAGATTTGAGGCCTAGGGGACGAGTTTCAAGGCTTAAAGGTCACTAGAAGGCAAAATCCGAGTCCGAAAAGGAAAAGAAGACTAAAATCTCGATGAATTTGATCTGGATGTCCCAGGCGAATCGCCTGGGACGTGGGGCGAATCGCCCCATACCAGGCGAATCGCCCGGCATCTGGGGCGGTTCGCCCCTTGTGTTCCGGCAGCTATATATATATTTGCCCATTCTCTACGTTTTTCATACCTTTTCACATTATTTTGAGAGACAAATTCTCCAGAGCCTGTTCTTGGAATTCTTAGCATAGGAGACTCTTTTTCTTATCAATTTGGAGGATTAAGCACAGCAATTGGACCTCGTTGTTTATCAATTCTTGCTTGTGAGTTAGCAATTCTTCGGAGATTGACAACCTTCGTGGTAACATTGTATCTCACGATTTTTCTACTTTTATTTATTTCTTTCAACATGTTTTCATTCAATCTTGATTTGATTCTTGTTGATTGCAATTTATCTATGAGTAGCTAAATCTATCGTTGGTGATAGTATGTGATTTCTTAGCTAGGGTTCTTGATTATGCATGAGTGGCTGTAACGCAATTTAGACTTGACTTATTGCTTTATTTCTTTGATCTATCTAAGCCCTCTATCTTCGTAGTGTTGAATTGAACGGAACACATTGGACAATTCATGATCTTAGATTTCTATGCAAACGTTCAAGTACTTCATGCATGATTATTAACCTGATGCTTTGAATGATCATACTATCGCTAACTTCCATTATTATTGATAAAAAAATCTGTGCTAAGTCGTTTGTTGAGTTTATAGTTTAAGTTAAATTAGATAAAACTAGTTATAGTCCTTAGAGATCGACAGTAGTTGTGAATTGCCTTTGGCTAAAAACAAATTTATTTGATTAATTGAGTCTGACAATCTCGTTCATCAATATCGTTGTCCCCAAAAATGGAGTCGCTGCTCTCATTATGTACATAAGGGACCGGCTTACTTCTACTTGGACCGACCTCATCAAAATTCGAAGGCGGTCGACGAATCTCGTCGTCGGATGAGAAAATAACCACCCTCTTATAATAGCCCTGAGGTAAATACCTCACAGGACTCGGGCTCCCAGTGTTCTTAGACGATGATTTCCCCTCTATGGGAAGTGCCTCAGAACTTTTCAAGGCAGGCACATCATCCAATATGATGACTCGAGGTTCTATAGGGTCCGGCCGACCACCTGCCCGAGAGCCCCAGCAACGACATTCATCACCTTGGGCGGAACGTTGTGAGCAGCACTATCCTCGGCCTCATCATTAATGAACGAGTCGTTCAGATCATACTCATTCCTAGCCCCCCTAGACCGAGCGACTAACCTATCCTCGGGAGGAGTGCTCACAATCTCCTCCTCCCCCTCGGGAACATCAACCACGAGCAGCTCGCTATCAATGAAACTCGCGGATAATGAACTGCTGCTGTCCGAGTACCCACGTCCATCGGACATGTTCTCGCTATCACTCCTCTCAGACATCCTAAACAAAGGAAGAAGAAAAATATCAATCAAGGGTGGATTATGCAAAGTCCGAGAGGTCCGTTTATGTATATTTTAAGTCCAAGTCTCAAAGCCGAGACGAGCGAAGACGACTAAATAAAACGGAGCGACTACCACATAGGGAGGAAAGGGGCCGACGAGAAATTTAAAAAGGGGAGCAGTTATTACATGAAACGAGCTAGCACACGTACAAGAAACATAGCGATGGCGCGAATAAAGGCAAAAATAAAGGAAGAAAAGGTAGTCAAACTTACTTGATTCGATGGAAGGAAAAGTAACTTGCTCGACGACTACGCTCGACTACGTCTCTTCCTCGCGCTTCACAGTTGCTAGTCGCACAGTTCAAATTGCTCTGAGTAAGTTTGGGCGAAAATTTTGCAAATGAATCTAAGCACCCCTATTTATAAGAGGGTAGTACTGGGAGGCGAACCGTCGCATACGTGGCGACGAATCTGGGCCACACGCGCGACGAGACAGACGGCCCAGATTGAGCCACGTCATGAAAAGACGATTTTGCCCTTGGAGCGCCACGACTTCATAAAAAACGTCCGGAGCGTACGCGAATTAGGGCTCGCCCTACCAAGTAGGCTCCTCGAGCAAAAAAAAAAATCAGAACGTATCCCAACACATGCTCCGAAGGAAGAAAAAACTACTCCTCGACCTCGTGAAGCCGCATGACCTTACCCGGATCCAATCTCTTTCATACAAATACTCTTTTTTGGTGGTCCGAGTACCGTCTACTCGAACCATAAAAAAAGAGGGGGGGTGGGAGAGATAGGAGGAGGGAAAGATTGTGAAAACCATGGGGTCGCAAGGAAAAACTTTTTGCAATTATACATCGAACCATACTTCAAGATTGAAGGGAAGGCCGACTTGAACTTAATAGTTCCACAACTATCTTCTACTAAGATACTTAGAAACTAGGGGGACATATGTTGGTGTCGAAATATGTCCAACCCCCAAGGAAGTCTAAGAGCATACTATGGCGTCATGGGCTGACCATGATAGAAGGGTCCGATCACCTTTCATCAGGGTCCAACCAGACAAAAGACTAGGCAAAATAACCTAAGTCCTTATGTGCGGCCTAAGAGTACAACTGCCCTACTAGTCATTGAGCTGCCCTACTAGCGTGGTGACGACCTACTAGCAGGACAAAGCCCTAGTAGCCACCAGTTAAGAGAGAGGCAACCCCAGCAAAGAGCTCCTCGGGCTACACCATGACCTCCGGCTACGTAGCCTCGCCCTACTAGTACGTCGAGAGGAACAAGATTGGTGCCCTTCCGCCCTACTACCACAGGTGGCCGGACATAACTCCTTACGTCAAGGAAGAATTAACATGTCCTAAGGAAAAGGTGGTCCTCGGACCTTAGAAGCTCGACTGTCGCCCTACTACTCCGTCCTCGGACGGTACTAGGGCGACACCCGCCCTAGGAGCACTTTGGTACCAAGAATGACCATTTTACCCCTGTCAGCCCTAGTGGAAGATCTGGGCCAAAGCCCATGGGTCACTCCAAATGGGCCTAAGCCCATAGAAGACTCAATCATGGTCGGACACTTGTCACGATCCTAAGTGCTCAAGCAATATTCTATTGCTAGTATAAATACGAGCTCACTTCAATCAAGGTAATGATTCAATCATTCAATCATCACACTACTTTCTCACTCTACATTTACTAGGGAAGCCTACCAACTCCCTACACGTAAAGTCGTCCCTCTGGCTTGATCTTAGACAAGCCGGGCTTGTGGCACTAACCCCCCCTCTTGCCAAGTTATACCTCAGGTCCTAGGCACAGTACGGAAGGCACTTGAAGTGCGAAGGACGTTCTAGAACCTTCGCCATACGACGCTCCAGAGGAAAGTACGACAACGCTCCAGAGGAAAGCACTAATTACCTATCAACAAGGATGTCTAAAATTTCACCCCAGAAATTGATCCCAAACTAATTTCCTAAATATTAAAAGGGGGTTCCGAAACAACCAAGGATATGCACCAGCTAGCCAAACTTATGGCCCTAACCAAGACCGTAGTAATCTTAGCTATGGTAATGATCACTGCGAAAATCCCACTCCTAAAGAGCAACATAAGTCGAAGACGGCTCTTCTCATGGAGAATTTGCAGAAAATGGTTGATCACACCCAAGGTTTTCTTAAGCGTTATGAAGAAGATTCGGAGAAGACAAGGGCGAGACTTGATCAGTTGGAGGCAAGCACTAGGCTTGCTCATCAAAAGATGCAAGAGTTTATTGACCGTGGAGCAAATAGGGAGCAAGGGAAGTTGCCTAGCAACACTGAGAAGTCGATGTCTATTACCTTGATAGGTGATCTTCCTGTTGAAATCACTATCAAGAAGGTTGCTAAATGTGAGTGTTGCAAGGATGGCGAGCCCCCACTAGCCAAGGAAGAAGAGAAGGTCCTTGATTTTAATGTTAGCGATGAGGAGCAAGAAGATCCCGAGCCAATTCCTGATAGTTTCGATGTTAAGGTTGGGATTGGTGAACTTGAAGATGTCCGTGCTACACTAGATACGGGATCTTACTCGAATGTGCTCCCTATGAATGTGTTTGAGAAGAGTGGCCTTGGAGAGCTTTCGGAGCATAAGGCTATTGTGCAACTTGCGGATGGATCCTTTGTACGACCCGAAGGCATTGTGAAGAACGTATTGGTTAAGATTGGTGAAACTTATGTATACACCAACTTTGTTGTGATGCCGGCGTCTACTCCTGGGATGGGTGATGTTGTTCTCTTGGGGCGAACGTTGTTGACTAAGCTACGCTCCGTAATCGACATCTACCGAAGAACTTGCACCATTGAGGTGGATGGCAAGCAACATGTGTTGCGAGCCATATCTGATCCTAGTCCTCACTTCAATGCTTCTCATTCTATTAACTACTTTGGTTTTGCTGTATATGTCCATTCTCACTCACAGGTACTAGGCATGAGGAAGAGATCGATGAAGGGGAAGTCTAGTACCCTCAAGAACAAGAACTAAAGAGCAAGAAGAAGTCGAGTCAGAGACTTTATAAACAATGGCGCTGTCCGGGAGGCAACCCGGAGTTTTTATCGCTTTATTGCATTGCATTCATACATTGAACAATTTGCCTTTATTTTATGTTTTCGTGTGTTTTTGGTGATAAAATAGGTTTTAAGATGATAATTTTGCGTTTTGGGAGGAAAAAGGCGTCTCCAGGAGTCTGGAGATGCCAGGCGAACCGCCCCCCACGTGGGGCTATACGCCTGGCAAGTCCAGGCTACCTGGGACATTCTGGACGCCCCAGGCGAATCGTCCCTGGTGTCCAGAAACCCGGAGGTCCGGATTTTCGTTCGGAAACCCAATTTTCTCCTATTATGCTAAATTATTGATCTTTTTACTTCTTTTATCGCCCGTTTTGGTTTCTCACGAGTTTCCTTGAGCCATATAGGTTACAGGTACAAGTTAGCTCTCACCTTAAATCCACTTTCGACGTTCGGGACGAGCGACGACGTTCAAATTTGGGGGGGGGGGGGTTATTGCTGGCTATCTCTATACTTGTTTTGCTTATGATAAACTCGTGAAACCCTTTGTTTGCATTTGCACGTTTACCGCTTTCTTAGTATTTAGTTGCATACACTACATTCATCCTAGTATAGTTTTGCATGTTTTTGTGTGGAGTTTATTGCCAAATTTTTTGAACTTTTTTATTGGGTAGATTAACTAGTTATGACCTTTGATCATGCGTTTCATCTCTATGAATTTGTTTGAGGTTTTTCTCGCTTGGCTTGTCACATTTATATATGCACTTAGTTAAGCTTGGTAGTCTCGACATCACCTAGTGGTGTTTTCTCTACTGCGGTTCACGAAGGCCTTTATAATAAGATGATGCATGTTAGAGTCTTGTGGTTGTTTTCCCGTGTAATTATGTACCTAAGAGGCAACAAGTCTTCACCTTGCTTTGAGATTGCTAAATGCCTAGGAAGGAGGTAGTGTGAGATTGTGTGATCCTTTGTTTGAAACCTAGTCTAACGAATAGGTTTGGGGAGGGGGTTATGCTATCATTATGACTTGTTTTTCGATTTTAAGTGTTGTGAGTTTGTTTTTCTTTTTCGTAAAGTTTGTTCTCCAACCTATTCTTTCGAATAGGTTTGGGGAGTCGTTTGTGAGTCATTGTAATTTATTTTTCGTTGTGCTACTGCTGGCTACAAAAAAAAAATCGAAAATTTCCAGAAATCTGGAAAAGCAAAAAAATGAAAAAAGACCCCAAAAAAGCAAAGAAGGGTCCAAAGAAATCCATAAAGCAGTTTAGCAAAGTGTTTGTCTCGTTTTTCAATTCTTGTGATGTTCGTAATCGAGTTGTAAAGTTTGCCTTAGTGTCATCTGTTCTAGACCACCCTCGTCCTGCCATTCAGGAAGTGGTGATTAGTTTATGACTTTGCTTGAGAGATGGGTAGAATAGGGGAGTGTGATCTTTTAGGGAATCCTCCTTCGTTTGATGAGAGCCAGTATTGGTTCGACCTCTTTGAGGGAAAGTCTTAACTTGGTGAACAGTAGTACGTCCTCAGTTTCATAGGCACGGGACAACCATTCATATTTTAACATGTTTCATTGCGTCATCACTGACTAGGTCCAGGTATAGAATGTTACGAGAGACTAGCTTGTTTAACATAGTGCATGTGTGAATGTGTATGAGTCAATCGAGGCATTCTTCAACCAATATCCATGTTATGATTTGTATGGTCATTGTTCATAATTTTTTGATAGACTCAATAGATTAGTTCATTTCATTTGGCATGAGACTCCACTTTGTGTGTTGCTTTGGTTTTTTGTATTAGAGTCTAGCTAGTTGCTTGAGGACAAGCAAAGGTTCGGTTTGGGGAGTTTGATGAACGTGTATTTTACACTTTCATTCGAGTCTTTTTTACCAATTTAGCTATCCTCTAGGTTAATTTAGCTTATATTTTAGTTCATTTTATTAGAATAGTGGCACGTTTCCCTTTTCTTTGTATATTTCAGGTTTTAGGTGAAAAACGTACTTTTGATGGGCAATTATGGTGAAGAGAACGAAGTTTTGGTGCTTCAAGGTCATCCGTGGTGTATCTAGAAGTTTCCAGACGAGTTTTGAGGCCTAGGGGACGAGTTTCAAGGCTTAAAGGTCACTAGAAGGCAAAATCGAGTCCAAAAAGGAAACCTGAAGCCAAAAACTTGCTACCATCGACCTGGAGCTCCCAGGCGGTTCGCCTGGTGCCAGGCGGTTCGCCCCCCATCTGTCGACTAGTATATATAGTTTCGCCTATTTTAGTCGTTTTTCATACATTTTGACCTTATTAGGAGAGACAAATTCTCTAGAGCTTGTTCTGGGAATTATTAGCATAGAAGACTCTTTTTCTTATTGATTTGGAAGTTTAAGCATAGAGATTGGACATCTTTGATTCTCGATTCTTGCTTGTGAGTTAGCAATTCACCGGAGATTGACAACCTTCGTTGGTAACTTGTATCTCACGATTTTACTACTTTGGTTTATTCAATTCAACATGTTTTTATTGATTCTTGATTTGATTATGCTTGTTGATTGCGATTTATACATGAGTAGCTAAATCTAAGGTTGGTGATAGTATGTGAATTCATAGCTAGGGTTCTTAATTATGCATGAGTAGCTTCGCGCGTTTAAGACTTGATTTATTGTTTTATTTCTTTGATCTATCTAAGCCATCTATCTTCGTAGATTAGTGTTAAATTGAAAGAAACACTAGGACAATTCATGATCATAGATTTCTATACAAACTTCAAGTACTTCATGTGTAATTAGAACCCGATGCTTAGAACGATCATACTATCACTAACTTCCATCATAATTGATAAGAAAAACCTTTGCTAAATCGTTTTCTGATTTTATATTTTAAGTTAAATTAGTTAAAGCTAGTTATAGTCCTTAGAGATCGACACTCGGGGTTATCTTACTTCTACACTACGTGCCTTGGTTTTCGTTGTAGTTGTGAGTTGCCTTTGGCTAAAAATAAATTTATTTGATTAATTGAGTCTGACAATCTCGTTCATCAAGTAGCAATGAAGAGAGACTGAAAGAGTACTTGAGAAGAAAACAAAAACGGGTGTACAAATAACATGAAAATATTTGAGAATCTGCACTCAAGGTGCTTGACTTCATTTTAACTTTCTTGTCTATGAAATGGTAATGTGAGCTCTAAAGACCTCCAAGACAGCCAATTGCTTTTTTTTAGAACATGATCAGTTATATACTCTTGTCTAACAAAGATTTTCTTATTGGACTGCCTTGTTGAATCACAATAGATGTAGGTGCCAAATTGTCTCCAACACTAAGACCAAACAACACATACTCCTTTGCTTCCTTCCTGCCCGACTCTTATTCTCCATTATCCTGAACCTCAATGCCACTCTCCCAGAATAATTAAATCCTGAACCTCCACGCAACTGTCCAGAGAATTCGCTAGAAGGGCAAACAACCTTAGGATTTTACTTATTCAATAATTCCCTGGAAGATTGAACTTTTGTTGCTCCCATGGCCATAAAAAATAACTAACAAAACAGACTAAACCAACTCAAATTAGTTTAATTAAAGCAACCAGCAAAACTATATAGTATGCAACATGAGCATAGAGGAAGACAATTAAATTGATTTTTAAAAACCCATGATACTAAACTTCACTCTTAAGACCTGAACCAAATGTAGATACCATAACCAATGCATATATCTATACCACGAGAGACTTCAATTGAACTCCGCACCAACAATGTCACGAGCAAGTAAATAAAGCAGGCCGTCTATGATTGATATAATATTCCACATTAAATATCCGTGGCTAATTAGCCACGGATAGAAATATCCGATAGAAATATCCGTGGCTAAAATTAATTTTCCTTTTTCTTTAATTCATTTTTAATTTCTTTTTTGATTTTTTTAAAGGTCATGTTAGGAAACTTGTAATTTTGATGAGCAATTAACCATGCTAAATTAAGGAAAGTCCAGTAACTAGTACTCTTAAGGTCCATAGGAATTTAGAATTTTAAGGACATTGTAAAAGAGGAACGTTTGCTGATGACTTAGTTAGGTGTTAGATAAGTTATTTCTTTTGCGTATGATGTAGTTTATTTTCTGAAAAGAAAATATCTTATTGATGCTTAGCTTTAATGTATCTTATTTTCTGAAAAGAAAATAACCTATTGAAGCATTTGCTGAAGATATATTTTGTTTATTACAAACAAATTATTGAAGCAAATAAGAAACCACTCAGAATCTTGAAGACTTTTGAAGATCTGAAGACTTGAAGACTTCGAAGACTTGAAGACTTGAAGACTGGTAAGGCACGTGTTGCTCAGAAAGTGGAATTTTCAGCAACAGCATTGCATAAGTGAAAATCTGAAAGACAGAGTAGGTTGTGCTTGCTGAAACTGAGACTGACCACTTGCTGATGAACATATGTGACCTCTTGCTGAATGTACGTGAATTTGCGCTCCAATGTTACTGTTTGAATTCTATTCAAAATGTGCATTTAATGCAAAGCATGCACGCAAAGGACATGAAGACTAGAAGACAAACAAAGTCGCTGCTGAAAGTACAAAAGCAAGATAGTTACATGTTAAGGAACTAAAGCCTTAGGATTTGAAATTCAAACGGCTCCTTACTTGCACTATAAATAGAGGTCATCCGGCAAAGAGTTGAAGTGTGTCAACAACGTGATCAAACTCTCACTTGTGCTTAAAATTCACAAACCTTCAAACACTCTTACTGCCATTGATCCGTTCCAAGACTTAAAGCTTGAAAAAGCTACTTGTGAAGAAGTAGAACAAACTCGGCTAAGAAATTAGTTAAGTGTTCTTTCTTTCGAACAAGAACAAGTCTTGACACCAGAAACAATCAAACTTGTTTACTGCAAAGTATTCCAAGTTGTGTTTCTTAGATTACTTGTTGTAACTGAAGAAGTTATAATTAAGTTATCTCACCCCAAAACTCTCTAACTGAAAATACACCCTTTCAGGCGTGATATTCAGGGGGAACTTAATCAAGCATAGTTTTGCTGATTAAAAGTACCAAGTTTGGTGGAGAACAAGGTTGAGTTCTCTAGTTTAGGTTGGAGACAAAGCAAGTGTGCTTTGGTTTCTGTTGAATCGTTTTAGATAGGAGATTGTAAGGAACCTCAATCATATCTTAGTGGATTCAGTCCTAGAAAGGACAAAGTGGATTAGTTGAGAGATTACGCCACTCTCAGATACCACTATAAAAGTGTTTGTGTGATTTACTTACTGCATTTAGCTTTCAGCAAATTATATCTGTTTGTACACAGTCACTCACTTCACTTGCTGAAACACTTTACTTGCTGAAAGAGCACTAATTGTTTCAAAGACTTCCGCTCTCTGATTTTAAGTATCAGCAAACCAAGCTACTGTAAAGTAACTTACGCTTGCTGAGGAAGTTAAGTATCAGCAAACTCATTACTGAAAAGTAATAAGTACTTGCTGAGAAAGTTTTAAACGACGAAAGTTTGAAAAGACTATTCACCCCCCCCCCTCTAGTCTTTTCTTGTTGTTTAAAGGGACCAACAAGTGGTATCAGAGCAGGAGGTTCTTTAGCCTTCTGCACTGAACCTAGATCCCCTTAAGTGCTTTCCGTAACTCACTCTCACTTGATCAGTTTGGTAGTGCTTTGCTGACAGGATGTCTTTAGGAGATGCTCCCTTGCTGAAGCTGGAAAATTACGAGAAATGGCGAAACAACATGATGCTACATCTTGAGGCCATTAGTGATGAGATGGTCACCGTCATTAATGATGGACCTATCAAGATCACCAAGGTTGAAAGGAGTTTCCCTCATAGGACCACTGAAGCTGAAAAGGAAACTATCCAAGGCGAACCATCAGATACAGTTGTGCCAAAACCAAGAGAGGAATGGACTTCTGACAAAGCTAAGAGATTCCGTCTTGATGGCCAAGCTAGAAACATCATCATTCGATCAACTCCGGATACCATACAGTGTAAACTGTGGGGTGCTAAGACTGCAAAGGAAGCTTGGAAAATGGTTCAAGATCTTTGTGCTGGATCTGACAAGACCAAGGAAAACAAACTTGAAGTACTTAAATTAAAGTTTCAAAACTTTAAGCAAGGTGCAAACGAGTCACTGGAAGACTTGGACTTCAGATTCACAACTCTTGTTAGTGAAATGGCGGCGCTGGGTGTTGGAAATCTTTATTCAGATTCTGAGAAAGTGAAAACTATCATCAGAAGTTTGAATCAAGAATGGATCCATACTCAGAATTTCTATTATAATCAAGGAATGCCAGACATTACACCGACAGAGTTGTTCTCTCATCTTGCTACTGTCAATTATGAGACAAAGCAAAGAGAAAATGTGTTTGCTGAAAAATCACAAAACATTGCTCTTGCTGCAAAGCCGTCATCTTCTGAAAAGAAGAATGATAAAGAGCCTGCTGATGAAAATGCTTTAGTTGTTAAAAACATGAAGAAGTTCATCAGTAAGGAACTTGAAAGGCGAAAAGCAAAAGAGAAGCTGAAAAAGCATCTTGGTAACAACTACCATAAGTACAAGAATGATACTAGCTCGCTGAACAAGCAAGCTCAGCAAGCTACATCATCAGAAGAACCAGCAGTTGGAAATGATCTATGTTTTTACTGCAAAAAGCCTGGACACTTCATAGCTAATTGCCCTTTGCTGAAAGGCAAATCTGCTGAAAAGAAGAAAAAGTTCAAAAGAGCTTTCATTGCTGAAGAAAAGAAGAAGCTTCAAGCAAAAATCGATGCATTGTGTATTGATACAAGCTCCGAAGACAGTGAGGATGAAAGTTCAGACACTGACGATGAAGAAGCCACTCTAGACGTGGAGATTGGCAAAGAAGTGTGTGGAATAGCTATGGAAGCTTATCCAGATGTGTCGAACTACGAATTCTGCCTCATGGCCGGTCAGGTAAATAACTCTACCTCTGACTCAGATTCAGAAAGTGAAGACGAGATTGACCTTGACAAGATTCAAGGAGAAATCGAAAGATTTGAGAAAACTCTCAGCAAACAGCAAGAGAAACTACAACTTGCTGAAACTCTGACCAAGCAAACTACTGAAAAGTATGTTTTGCTGAAGGAAGAGACAGAAGAAAAGGATGCTGAAATAAGGCGTCTTAAGAAGTTGATTGCTGAGACTGCAGAGAAAAATGCTCAAATGGCATTAGAATTGGAAGAATATCAGTCCTCAATTCTAAAGTTACTTGCTGAAATCCAAGAAATGAAAAAGATGAAAATCAATTTCAAATCCTATGTGGAAGCAAGTAATATGCTGACTGAACTAAACTCTTATTTGAGAGATCCATCTCAGAAAGAAGGTTTAGGAGCAACGTGCGAAGGTGATAACGTAGAAATCTTGAGAAAAGATAAAACACCTATCTCCTTTGTACGTGCTACTGATAGTAGTCCTCCAGTAATCTATCAGTTTGGTCAAACTAAGGTTGCTGAAACATGCAATCAAGTACCTATGACCATAAAGCCCGTTGTTGCTACTCAAAGTAACAAGACTTTAAAAGGAAAACAGGTTGCTGAGAAGCAAACTGGAAAGAAGAAGAATGCCGTGAAGCATTCCGCCAAACAAGTTGCTGAAAAGCAAGTTGTTAAGACTAAAGGCAAGATTACTAAAAGTAATCAGAAGTCCTTTGCTGACAAACCTGAATCAAGTAAGGTTGCTGAAGCTAAAGCTCAGCATTCTCCGAAAAGTGGACTAGGTTTCAAAACCAAGCAAAGTCAACTTTTTCATGAGTATAAGCAAAGTCAGCAATGATACTTCAAAGAGATGAAGAAAATCAAGCCTAAGAGTTCTGAAAAGACTCCCAATGCTAGGACTAGAAGGAACCTTGCTAGAAAAGAACTTACTGAAAAGTATGTTCAGCAAAAAGGTCAACAGAGCAAGACACCACATCAGAAAGTGGATTTGACCAGCACGAGTCAAAAGTCTTTCAGCTCAAATCCTCCTAGTTCCTCAGCAAGTAGAAAACAAGTCAAAGTTGAAAAACTTCAGACTTGGGTTTCCACTGGACGCATTCTTGAACATGTTAATGGACATCCATCATTGGATAATTAACTTGTTTGCTCTTGATTGTGCAGACTGCAGCCACGGAGACAAACGATGCAATCTGGCACTTTGATAGTGGTTGTGGAAAGCACATGACGAGCAACAAGAATAACCTTATAAACTATAGACGGTGGTCTAAAGGTCCAACAATAAGGTTTGCTGGTGGAGGCTCCGGATCTACAAAAGGCTATGGTGATGTGAAGTTGGGATGCATAACCATTTCTGGAGTTCTTTATGTCAAAAATCTTAAGTTTAACCTTTTCAGCATGAGTCAATTTGCTGACAAAGGATAGTTCATCGAAATTAAAAGTGATGAATGCAAACTTGTAGATTTTGAGACTAAAAAGGTTATAATGATTGCAAGAAGATCAGGAGGCTTGTACACCGTTGATTGGTCTTCAGCAAACGTTGAAAAATGCCTTGTCTCAGATCATGATTGCCTTGCTGAAAAAGCATGGTTATGGCATAAACGAACAAGTCATCTAAACTTCAAGACGCTGAATAAGCTGTCTAAAAAGGCACTTGTAGTTGGATTACCTAGGGTTACTTTTAAGAAGGATGGTGTTTGCAATGCATGTCAGCAAGGAAAGCAAACCAAATCTTCTTTCAAGAACAAGGCAGTACCGTCAACTACAAAATCTTTACAACTCTTACACATGGACTTGTTTGAATCTTCTTCAACAAGCTATGCTGGTAAGAAGTATGGTCTAGTCGTGGTAGATGACTATTCAAGATTCACTTGGGTAGTATTCATCAAGCACAAATCTGAAACCAAGACTGAAATACCTAACTTGCTGAATAAGCTTGAAGTCATAAAAAATGACAAGGTAAAAGTCATAAGGACAGACCATGGTACTGAGTTTGTAAACCAGTACATAACTGAATTTTGTACCTCAAAAGGTATTCAACATCAGTTATCCTCAGTAAGGACACCACAACAAAACGGTGTTGCTGAACGGAAGAATCGTACCCTGAAAGAAGCCGCAAGAACAATGCTTGCTGACACTGAAATAAGTGAGGCTTATTGGGTTGAAGCGATTAATACCGCCTGCTATACTCAAAATAGATGTTTGATTACTAAGGAATACAACAAAACTCCTTATGAACTGTTTGTTGGAAGACCTCCTAACATCACTCATCTAAGAGTATTTGGTTGCAAGTGTTTCGTTCTTAACAATGGTAGAGAATACCTAAGAACATTTCAACCAAAGGCAGACGAAGCGATATTTCTTGGCTATTCCTTGCATAGTAAAGCTTATAGAGTTTACAACAAAAAGGCACAAAAGATTGAAGAATTTGTGCATGTTGTATTCTACGAAAAGTCACAAGGTGTGCCTGCTGAAGAAGAAATATCAGAATGTATGAAAAAGCTAATCATACATGAGCAAAGAACTGAATCTGATGCTAGGCAAATCAAGTCAATTGAACTAAATGATGATTCTGACAATGACTCTCCTCCCCCGAGTCATGACAAGATAAATATAGTTCACGACAAAGAATTTCCAGCAAAAGATGCGGTTGCTCCGGGAGTTGCTGAAATTACGCAATCTCTAGTGCCTGCTGATGAAATACCTCAATCCAGCAATGCTGAACAAGCAGTTGCTGACGAACAAATTTCAGCAGAGACACAAATTCCCAGTAGTACTGAACAAGTACATACTGAAGAGTCACGTGCTAATGAGCAAACATATCCTGATCCAACCAACAGGAAACCTGTTAATAAATGGATTAGAGATCATCCCTCTACGGATATGATTGGCGATATTAATAAACGCCAAGTGACTAGATCCAAAGCTACTCACGGACTTGCTGAAGAAGCAACTGTCGTAGAAGTAGAATCTTTATTCTCTTGCTTTGTTTCAGAAATTGAACCTAAAATCATAGAAGAAGCTTTGAAGCATTCTGAATGGATAAAGGCAATGCAAGAAGAATTGGATCAATTTGAAAGGAACAAAGTCTGGAAACTTGTGCCACTTGCTGAAGATAAGAAAGCTATTGGTACAAAGTGGGTGTTCAGAAACAAGCTGAGCGATCTGGTGAAGTAACAAGAAATAAAGCACGCTTAGTTGCTCAAGGTTACTGTCAGACTGAAGGATTGGACTATGATGAGTCTTACGCTCCAGTTGCAAGATTGGATGCAATTAGGCTTTTCTTGGTCTAAAGCAAGCACCAAGAGCATGGTATGATACCTTGGCTAAGTTCTTGCTGGAAAATGTTTTCAAGAAAGGTGAAGTTGACAAAACATTATTTACCATGAACCATGATGGTAAATTAATCTTAGTTCAAATTTATGTGGATGACATAATTTTTGGATCTAAGGACAAGCAACTTTGTGATGATTTTGCCAAACTCATGACTAATAAGTTTGAAATGAGTATGATGGGAAAATTGAATTATTTCCTAGGGTTGCAAGTCAAGCAACTCAAAGATGGAATATTCATAAATCAAGCAAAGTATGCGAAAGAAATGCTCATAAAGTTTAGGATCAAAGAGGATGAGAAACCTGAAAAGATCCCTATGAGTGTTGGTACCAAATTGGGCTATACTAAAGAGGACAAAAGTGTTGAAGAACACAAATATAGGAAGCTCATTGGTTCCTTGTTGTATCTAACAGCAAGTAGACCTGACATTCAGTATGCTGTTTGTGTGTGTGCAAGATTCCAATCTGATCCAAGAGAATGACACTACAAAAAGGCAATTAAAATACTGAAATATGTTAAAGGTACAGTCAATGTTGGATTATGGTATCCTAAAGATTCTGGACTTGAATTGGTTGGCTATTCTGATGCTGATCATGGTGGATCAACTCTTGATAGAAAAAGTACCTCTGGAACTTGTCAGTTTTTGGGTACTAGATTAATATCATGGTTCAGCAAGAAGCAAACTTGTGTCGCCAATTCATCTACTGAATCTGAATACATTGCAGCTGGTTGTTGCACAGCTCAAATCCTATGGATTCAGCAACAATTAAGAGATTATGGTATTTCTGCAAAGAAAACACCAATCTTTTGTGATAATACAAGTGCTATTGCAATTACGCAAAATCCTAAGTTTCACTCTAGGACCAAGCACATTGTTATTAGACATCATTTCATTAGAGATCATGTGAAAAAAGGTGATATTGAGGTTGTGAAAGTAGGCACTGAAGATCAGCTTGCTGACATCTTTACCAAGCCCCTACCGGATAATAGGTTCGCAATGCTAAGGTATAACCTTGGATTGATTGAACTACCTCAATAAAAGATACACTTGGCAGAATGCTGAAACAGGTATTCAACAAGCCAAAGTATTCGTGTCTAAAAGACCAAGTCACTGATTTCTTCTAAGAAATGATTAGTCACTACATGATTGCTGAAACAGGCATTCAACAAGTAATTCCTTCAAAACAGGTATTTGTTAGGAAACTTGACCACTTGCTGAGACAGGAACTCAGTAAGAGAAAGAACTTAAGGATTGCTGAGACGAGTACTCAGACAATCAAAAGATACTGAAACAGGTATTCAAGTATCAAAGGAATTTTCTGAGACGGGAACTCAGAAAAAGAGCAAAAGCTCATCTCTCAGATTTTACCAAAGGATGTCTCAAGTGCAAAAGAATTTACTGATACGGGAAATCAGAAATGTCTTTTAAACTAAGAAAATATGAGATATCTAAGTAAGGGGGAACTTTCAGCAAATATCTAGATTGTTAATTCAAACTCGCTGAAAAGATTCTTGTCTATTTCAGCAAGCAATCTATCCCGTATTACTCGGTAAAATCAATTTGTGACGTTAAGCTGGCACAGATAAACTCGCAATAATCATGACATGAAATTCAATCGTGACCATTGATTAAAAGGAGTTACTAATCTAACGACTAACAAAACAAAGAGAGAGAGTGCTCTGACGGTTTTAGTTAGTGGGCCACTACGCATTCAATGCAAAAGCTCCACTAACTCCAGTGTTTCTCTGTTTTACCCTTGCTGAGAGCTCAAATCGATTGAGTTTCTCACACACCAGAGACACTATATAAAGAAGGAGTTAGAGAAATGACAAAATTCTTTAACTCACATTTCCTTTCTCTGCAAATTCTAGCCTGAATCTACTGTACCTCCGGTCAAAAAGCAAACTATCTCTTTTCGTACAATCTTTCTTGCTCTATATAAGAAATGGCTCCCAAGAGACAGTTATCCAAGTCCTCAAAATCGTCAAAGGTTGATAGTGCTGAAACACGCACTGCTCCGGTGACTACTCTGGCCCCAGACACAACGAAAGTTGTGTTGAAAAAACGACCGAATCACTGTAAAACCTATGCCTCCGTCATATCTTGACACTGCAAAGTGTGAGATGTTGATGCAATGGGAGGGTTTGCAAAAGAAAAGTACATTAGGTACTTTTATGAACAAGAACTTGATGACCAAAATGAAGAGGCGCTTGAGTTCATCAGCAGCAAGGCCTCATGAACTTTATCTCTGCTCGCACTAAGTAAGTGAGCATGATTGATACAATGGAATTCTACAACAATGCAGAAATCCAGTCCCTTACAGACAGTAATGGAGTCACTGAAAAAGTGATCCTTATTTATGTTCAGAACACGCAAATCGTCCTGAAATGGACTGATTTAGCGGAGATTTTTCAGATTCCAACCACTGGAACTGAAGATGACGTCACTGCTTCTGACGAAGAAATTGAAGCTTTCTACAGTGACGTCAGAAATGAGAAAATGAAGAAAGGCGAGATAGCTCCCGTGACTTGGACAAAGCACGTTAAGAGAAAGCATCGCTGCCATTCACTTGGTCTAGTAGCTCTGCTACTGATAAAAGTTCTTGACTCCCAAGTTGGAGGAATTGACCAAGTAGGCCTGAGAAGATGGCCATTGCTGATGCATATCTATGAAAATAAATCGGAACTTAACTGGGCTAAGTACATTTTCAACAGGCTTGTTGATTGTGTCACTAAGTTTAAGGTAAAGGTAGAAGACAACAAGGTCTCACCTTCCTTTCCAGTTATGTATGGAATCAAGATATGCTATATCCTTGAACATTTCAGGATTCAGCTAAGAAACCCATTGCCAATCAAGAAATCTGTGTGCAATGTGGGAAGATCTTTCTACAAGCAGAATGTACCTAAGATTGCTGGAAAGAAAACCAAGAAGACAACAACTGCAAATGTTGTCAGCACAAGCCAGCAAGAAAGGTATACAACAGCTGCAGATGTTACCACTCAGCAACTTAGAGATGAAACTGCTGTAGATGGTGGTAACACAAATGAAACTGCTGTAGAAAATCAACAAGGTACGTGTACAACACCTGTTGCTGAAAAGGCAACAATAGATGACTCTGGGAAACTAGAGAAATCTAAAAATAAAAGGAGGAAAGCTGATGATGACACTCAGACTGCAGCGTCATCAGCAAACCCCGTACCTAAGAGGAAACGGACAAGTAATAAAAGAAAAAAGACACTGGCTTCTCAGTCAGTCCCTAATGTCCAAGACTCCTCAGTCAATTCCCAGACAAATGCTGAAACGCATTTGCCAGTAGATGTTGCTGAAGTAATTACTGAAACATATATCAGCAATGTTGAAGTGTTTGCGGAAGCCTTCAACAATCAACTTAACGTTGATAACTCTACTGAGAATAGACCACAAGGCAGTGGAAATGAAATTCCTGCCCAAGTCCCAGATATCTACATTGTAGATAATCTAGATGATCAAACCATGGAACCAGTAAGCGACATTGCTGCTGATCTGCAAAAGCGGCACTTGCTGATGCTGCTGAAAAGATGGTTGCTGAACAAGCAACTCATCAAGTTGCTGAAACCAGCTTGCTGAAGGACCAGTTGCTGAAATAGCAATGGTTCCAGTTCCTGAAGTTGCTGAAACTCAAGAAGCATTATTCAAAGACGCATCTCTTGATGCTGAGAATACTGGCCCAAGTTCACCCAAGACTTCAATTGACAAAGTCCAGCTTGTACTGGAAGATTTAAGCAAACAAATGGAGTTGGAGATTGAAGAATCATCCAACAAGTCAATTGATCTCTTCATGACAAGCAGTGAGCTTAAAGGTCAAGATGCTTCTGCTCAACTTGTCAATTCAGAGACAAGGGAGATTGCTGAAACCGCACAGCTTTCTCAGTTAGAGCAAAATCAGAAGTCTGCTGAAGAAACAGTCCCAGAAGCTGAAGAAACTGTTAATGCTGAAAGGACTGAGCCACAACCTGTCCTTCCTCAGCAGGTAGTTAATTCAACCATCAGTAAAACTTCAAATTCTGAAAATTGTTCTTTTGCTAAAATTATTCTTTCTCTACAGACTTCTCAAATGCAAGTCAGATGGTTGCTGAAGCCTCTGCACCAGAACCAACACTCCCTGCTCAGCAGGTAGTTAATAATTTTGGTATAAAAACTAAGTTTGACAGCTTAGTACTTGTGTCTAATTTAATTTATTTCAGGATGAACAAATGGAGGATGCTACTCAAGCTCCTCATGGAATGGAAATTGTACTACATGAGCTTGCTGACTCTCAGCAGGTAAATCATGTTTCAGATTTAAACTCTCTAAAACAATTCTCCAAACCCAATCCTGATCTAAATAAAATTCTTTTTCAGGCTCAAAAGAGACCACTGAAGTGGTACTCATCACTGAAGATCAGCAAGTAAGTCTGAAGAACTTTACTTGAGCTTCAAGAGGACAACTTTCGTCAAGAGTGCTAAGTCTGCTCAAGCAACTGGCAAAGGTTAAACTCAAATGGAAAATGGACTTCTCGATCCTCACTTCACTTCTCTCTAATGAGAAAACAGAGATCTTCACTGTTAAAGCC
>CM051456.1:102994115-103125793 GCA_028274465.1 Plantago ovata | reverse complement strand
CAACAGAATAACCTTATAAACTATAGCGGTGGTCTAAAGGTCCAACAATAAGGTTTGGCTGGTGGAGGCTCCGGATCTACAAAAGGCTATGGTGATGTGAAGTTGGGATGCATAACCATTTCTGGAGTTCTTTATGGCAAAAATCTTAAGTTTAACCTTTCAGCATGAGTCAATTTGCTGACAAAGGATACTTCATCGAAATTAAAAGTGATGAATGTAACTTGTAGATTTTGAGACTAAAAAGGTTATGAATTGCAAGAAGATCAGGAGGCTTGTACACCGTTGATTGGTCTTCAGCAAACGTTGAAAAATGCCTTGTCTCAGATCATGATTGCCTTGCTGAAAAAGCATGGTTATGGCATAACGAACAAGTCATCTAACTTCAAGACGCTGAATAAGCTGTCTAAAAAGGCACTTGTAGTTGGATTACCTAGGGTTACTTTTAAGAAGGATGGTGTTGCAATGCATGTCAGCAGGAAAGCAAACCAAATCTTATCTTCTTTCAAGAACAAGCAGTACCGTCAACTACAAAACTTTACAACTCTTACACATGGACTTGTTTGAATCTCTTCAACAAGCTATGCTGGTAAGAAGTATGGTCTAGTCGTGGTAGATGACTATTCAAGATTCACTTGGGTAGTATTCATCAAGCACAAATCTGAAACCAAGACTGAAATACCTAATTGCTGAATAAGCTTGAAGTCATGAAAAATGACAAGGTAAAAGTCATAAGGACAGACCATGGTACTGAGTTTGTAAACCAGTAATAACTGAATATTGTACCTCAAAGGTATTCAACATCAGTTATCCTCAGTAAGGACACCACAGCAAAATGGTGTTGCTGAACGGAAGAATCGTACCCTGAAAGAAGCCGCAAGAACAATGCTTGCTGACACTGAAATAAGTGAGGCTTTGGGTGAAGCGATTATACCGCCTGCTATACTCAAATAGATGTTTGATTACTAAGGAATACAACAAAACTCCTTATGAATTGTTTGTTGGAAGACCTCCTAACATCACTCACTAAGAGTATTTGGTTGCAAGTGTTTCGTTCTTAACAATGGTAGAGAATACCTAAGAACATTTCAACCAAAGGCAGACGAAGCGATATTTCTTGGCTACTCCTTGCATAGTAAAGCTTATAGAGTTTACAAAAAAAAGGCACAAAAGATTGAAGAATTGTGCATGTTGTATTCTACGAAAAGTCACAAGGTGTGCCTGCTGAAGAAGAAATATCAGAATGTATGAAAAGCTAATCATACATGAGCAAAGAACTGAATCTGATGCTAGGCAAATCAAGTCAATTGAACTAAATGATGATTCTGACAATGACTCTCCTCCCCCCGAGTCATGACAAGATAATATAGTTCACGACAAAGAATTTCCAGCAAAAGATGCGGTTGCTCCGGAGTTGCTGAAATTACGCAATCTCCAGTGCCTGCTGATGAAATACCTCAACCCAGCAATGCTGAACAAGCAGTTGCTGACGAACAAATCTCAGCAGAGACAAAATTCCCAGTAGTACTGAACAAGTACATACTGAAGAGTCACATGCTGATGAGCAACATATCCTGATCCAACCAACAGGAAACCTGTTAATAAATGGATTAGAGATCATCCCTCTACGGATATGATTGGCGATATTAATAAACGCCAAGTGACTAGATCCAAAGCTACTCAAGGACTTGCTGAAGAAGCAACTGTCGTAGAAGTAGAATCTTTATTCTCTTGCTTTGTTTCAGAATTGAACCTAAAACCATAGAAGAAGCTTTGAAGCATTCTGAATGGATAAAGGCAATGCAAGAAGAATTGGATCAATTTGAAAGAAACAAAGTCTGGAAACTTGTGCCACTTGCTGAAGATAAGAAAGCTATTGGTACAAAGTGGGTGTTCAGAAACAAGCTGAGCGAGTCTGGTGAAGTAACAAGAAACAAAGCACGCTTAGTTGCTCAAGGTTACTGTCAGACTGAAGGATTGGACTATGATGAGTCTTAACCTCCAGTTGCAAGATTGGATGCAATTAAGGCTTTTCTTGGTCTAAAGCAAGCACAAGAGCATGGTATGATACCTTGGCTAAGTTCTTGCTGGAAAAATGGTTTCAAGAAAGGTGAAGTTGACAAAACATTATTTACCATGAACCATGATGGTAAATTAATCTTAGTTCAAATTTATGTGGATGACATAATTTTTGGATCTAAGGACAAGCAACTTTGTGATGATTTTGCCAAACTCATGACTAATAAGTTTGAAATGAGTATGATGGGAAAATTGAATTATTTCCTAGGGTTGCAAGTCAAGCAACTCAAAGATGGAATATTCATAAATCAAGCAAAGTATGCGAAAGAAATGCTCATAAAGTTTAGGATCAAAGAGGATGAGAAACCTGAAAAGATCCCTATGAGTGTTGGTACCAAATTGGGCTATACTAAAGAGGACAAAAGTGTTGAAGAACACAAGTATAGGAAGCTCATTGGTTCCTTGTTGTATCTAACAGCAAGTAGACCTGACATTCAGTATGCTGTTGTGTGTGTGCAAGATTCCAATCTGATCCAAGAGAATCACACTACAAAAAGGCAATTAAAATACTGAAATATGTTAAAGGTACAGTCAATGTTGGATTATGGTATCCAAAGATTCTGGACTTGAATTGGTTGGCTATTCTGATGCTGATCATGGTGGATCAACTCTTGATAGAAAAAGTACCTCTGGAACTTGTCAGTTTTTGGGTACTAGATTAATATCATGGTTCAGCAAGAAGCAAACGTGTGTCGCCAATTCATCTACTGAATCTGAATACATTGCAGCTGGTTGTTGCACAGCTCAAATCCTATGGATTCAGCAACAATTAAGAGATTATGGTATTTCTGCAAAGAAAACACCAATCTTTTGTGATAATACAAGTGCTATTGCAATTACGCAAAATCCTAAGTTTCACTCTAGGACCAAGCACATTGATATTAGACATCATTTCATTAGAGATCATGTGGAAAAAGGTGATATTGAGGTTGTGAAAGTAGGCACTGAAGATCAGCTTGCTGACATCTTTACCAAGCCCCTACCGGATAATAGGTTCGCAATGCTAAGGTATAACCTTGGATTGATTGAACTACCTCAATAAAAGATACACTTGGCAGAATGCTGAAACAGGTATTCAACAAGCCAAAGTATTCGTGTCTAAAAGACCAAGTCACTGATTTCTTCTAAGAAATGATTAGTCACTACATGATTGCTGAAACAGGCATTCAACAAGTAATTCCTTCAAAACAGGTATTTGTTAGGAAACTTGACCACTTGCTGAGACAGGAACTCAGTAAGAGAAAGAACTTAAGGATTGCTGAGACGAGTACTCAGACAATCAAAAGATACTGAAACAGGTATTCAAGTATCAAAGGAATTTTCTGAGACGGGAACTCAGAAAAAGAGCAAAAGCTCATCTCTCAGATTTTACCAAAGGATGTCTCAAGTGCAAAAGAATTTACTGATACGGGAAATCAGAAATGTCTTTTAAACTAAGAAAATATGAGATATCTAAGTAAGGGGGAACTTTCAGCAAATATCTAGATTGTTAATTCAAACTCGCTGAAAAGATTCTTGTCTATTTCAGCAAGCAATCTATCCCGTATTACTCGGTAAAATCAATTTGTGACGTTAAGCTGGCACAGATAAACTCGCAATAATCATGACATGAAATTCAATCGTGACCATTGATTAAAAGGAGTTACTAATCTAACGACTAACAAAACAAAGAGAGAGAGTGCTCTGACGGTTTTAGTTAGTGGGCCACTACGCATTCAATGCAAAAGCTCCACTAACTCCAGTGTTTCTCTGTTTTACCCTTGCTGAGAGCTCAAATCGATTGAGTTTCTCACACACCAGAGACACTATATAAAGAAGGAGTTAGAGAAATGACAAAATTCTTTAACTCACATTTCCTTTCTCTGCAAATTCTAGCCTGAATCTACTGTACCTCCGGTCAAAAAGCAAACTATCTCTTTTCGTACAATCTTTCTTGCTCTATATAAGAAATGGCTCCCAAGAGACAGTTATCCAAGTCCTCAAAATCGTCAAAGGTTGATAGTGCTGAAACACGCACTGCTCCGGTGACTACTCTGGCCCCAGACACAACGAAAGTTGTGTTGAAAAACGACCGAATCACTGTAAAACCTATGCCTCCGTCATATCTTGACACTGCAAAGTGTGAGATGTTGATGCAATGGGGAGGGTTTGCAAAAGAAAAGTACATTAGGTACTTTATGAACAAGAACTTGATGACCAAAATGAAGAGGCGCTTGAGTTCATCAAGCAGCAAGGCCTCATGAACTTTATCTCTGCTCGCACTAAGTAAGTGAGCATGATTGATACAATGGAATTCTACAACAATGCAGAAATCCAGTCCCTTACAGACAGTAATGGAGTCACTGAAAAAGTGATCCTTATTTATGTTCAGAACACGCAAATCGTCCTGAAATGGACTGATTTAGCGGAGATTTTTCAGATTCCAACCACTGGAACTGAAGATGACGTCACTGCTTCTGACGAAGAAATTGAAGCTTTCTACAGTGACGTCAGAAATGAGAAAATGAAGAAAGGCGAGATAGCTCCCGTGACTTGGACAAAGCACGTTAAGAGAAAGCATCGCTGCCATTCACTTGGTCTAGTAGCTCTGCTACTGATAAAAGTTCTTGACTCCCAAGTTGGAGGAATTGACCAAGTAGGCCTGAGAAGATGGCCATTGCTGATGCATATCTATGAAAATAAATCGGAACTTAACTGGGCTAAGTACATTTTCAACAGGCTTGTTGATTGTGTCACTAAGTTTAAGGTAAAGGTAGAAGACAACAAGGTCTCACCTTCCTTTCCAGTTATGTATGGAATCAAGATATGCTATATCCTTGAACATTTCAGGATTCAGCTAAGAAACCCATTGCCAATCAAGAAATCTGTGTGCAATGTGGGAAGATCTTTCTACAAGCAGAATGTACCTAAGATTGCTGGAAAGAAAACCAAGAAGACAACAACTGCAAATGTTGTCAGCACAAGCCAGCAAGAAAGGTATACAACAGCTGCAGATGTTACCACTCAGCAACTTAGAGATGAAACTGCTGTAGATGGTGGTAACACAAATGAAACTGCTGTAGAAAATCAACAAGGTACGTGTACAACACCTGTTGCTGAAAAGGCAACAATAGATGACTCTGGGAAACTAGAGAAATCTAAAAATAAAAGGAGGAAAGCTGATGATGACACTCAGACTGCAGCGTCATCAGCAAACCCCGTACCTAAGAGGAAACGGACAAGTAATAAAAGAAAAAAGACACTGGCTTCTCAGTCAGTCCCTAATGTCCAAGACTCCTCAGTCAATTCCCAGACAAATGCTGAAACGCATTTGCCAGTAGATGTTGCTGAAGTAATTACTGAAACATATATCAGCAATGTTGAAGTGTTTGCGGAAGCCTTCAACAATCAACTCAACGTTGATAACTCTACTGAGAATATACCACAAGGCAGTGGAAATGAAATTCCTGCCCAAGTCCCAGATATCTACATTGTAGATAATATAGATGATCAAACCATGGAACCAGTAAGCGACATTGCTGCTGATCTGCAAAAAGCGGCACTTGCTGATGCTGCTGAAAAGATGGTTGCTGAACAAGCAATTCATCAAGTTGCTGAAACAACGCTTGCTGAAGGACCAGTTGCTGAAATAGCAATGGTTCCAGTTCCTGAAGTTGCTGAAACTCAAGAAGCATTATTCAAAGACGCATCTCTTGATGCTGAGAATACTGGCCCAAGTTCACCCAAGACATCAATTGACAAAGTCCAGCTTGTACTGGAAGATTTAAGCAAACAAATGGAGTTGGAGATTGAAGAATCATCCAACAAGTCAATTGATCTCTTCATGACAAGCAGTGAGCTTAAAGGTCAAGATGCTTCTGCTCAACTTGTCATTTCAGAGACAAGGGAGATTGCTGAAACCGCACAACTTTCTCAGTTAGAGCAAAATCAGAAGTCTGCTGAAGAAACAGTCCCAGAAGCTGAAGAAACTGTTAATGCTGAAAGGACTGAGCCACAACCTGTCCTTCCTCAGCAGGTAGTTAATTCAACCATCAGTAAAACTTCAAATTCTGAAAATTGTTCTTTTGCTAAAATTATTCTTTCTCTACAGACTTCTCAAGATGCAAGTCAGATGGTTGCTGAAGCCTCTGCACCAGAACCAACACTCCCTGCTCAGCAGGTAGTTAATAATTTTGGTATAAAAACTAAGTTTGACAGCTTAGTACTTGTGTCTAATTATAATTTATTTCAGGATGAACAAATGGAGGATGCTACTCAAGCTCCTCAAGGAATGGAAATTGTACTACATGAGCTTGCTGACTCTCAGCAGGTAAATCATGTTTCAGATTTAAACTCTAAAACAATTCTCCAAACCAATCCTGATCTAAATAAAATTCTTTTTCAGGCTCAAAAGGAAACCACTGAAGTGGTACTTATCACTGAAGATCAGCAAGTAAGTTCTGAAGAACTTTACTTGAACTTCAAGAGGACAACTTTGTCAAGAGTTGCTAAGTCTGTCAGCAACTGGCAAAGGTACAGGAGAATGGACTTCTCAGATCTTCACCTTCATCTCTCTAATGAGAAAAAGAGATCTTCACTGTTAAGCTCGAAACATTTGTCCACTCCATCCTTCCTGAAGAAATGACATATTCT
Organism: Plantago ovata; assembly: GCA_028274465.1. Taxonomy (NCBI): domain Eukaryota; kingdom Viridiplantae; phylum Streptophyta; class Magnoliopsida; order Lamiales; family Plantaginaceae; genus Plantago; species Plantago ovata. Next base: position 103,119,085 of record CM051456.1, on the reverse strand, counting down.
CAGCAATTGAGTTCCAATCTGATTGCTCAAATCATAGAGAATATGAAGGCCAAATTTAAGAGTGCCTCTCCAGCTGAACAAGCTGTGATGCTCAAAGGTCTTTTTGTTCCTGTGGTGGCTGATCCCCACAAATTAACTGAGGAAGAGGAAGTGACAAGTGTTGCTTTGTATAAGCATGTTGAACTAGTCATTCTGACAGATGATGAAGAAGAAGAAGAAGATGAGACCATTCCCACTGATCCCAGTGATGATGAAGGGAAAGATTCTAAGGACAAGAAAGATGACGATAATGACAATCAAGGTCCAAGTCCTGGTGCTGGTGGTTGAAGTTAACAGTTGCTGAAAATACTCAATCTGACAATCAGCAAGCTGAACAACAACAATCAGCAAGAATCTCAACCTCCTCCTGCTGATGCTGAAAATCAAGCACCTGTGCAAGGTGCTGATACTGAAGAAGAATACGCCAAAAAAAGGACTGCCTTGAAAAATGGCAAAAGTCCAGTTTCTGATGCCAAGGTTACTGAAGAAAACCTTGAAGATGAGGATGAAGAAGATGAAGATTACCAACGAGCTCTACAAAACAGTCTCGTGATCCATGCAAGACATACGCAGGATCTGGAAATTGGTGAATCTTCAAGACCAAAATCAAAGGAAGTTCCATCCCTTCCACTTACTACTGGCGAAACTCCAGTTATTGAGTCTCAAACGTTGCCTTCAGCAACTACTCAATTAAAACTAACTACTGGCGAAACTCCAGTAATTGAGCCACAAACTCAATTGAAACAACTATCTACTGGTGAAACTCCAGTCGTTGAGTCTGAAGCGTTGCCATCAGTAACCACTCAACAAAAAGGAAGTGAAGCTACTGATAAAGGTTCTAAAGTTGCTCAACTTGATGAATCTGAGGATGATGACGACTTGTCAGAAAATGAGGATGAACAATCCAAGCGAGACCCAAAAGTCGTTCAGATTCCTCCTCCTGATTACATCAATGATTTAGACGATGGTCTAAGAGCAGAATTGCTGACGCGTGATGATCAGTTTGCTTCCGAAATTAAGGTTCATTCCTTAACACCTCATTTAGTGTCGTTCCCAAGAGTTGAGGAGTTTACTCCCAGAATTCTAGCACTAAAGCAAGTCCATGATGCCTGCAAAGCTGAAGATGAGGCATTGCTTGCTGAGAGCCCACTTGACATTGGAAAGATATTGGCTACAGTGCTGAGACGCACTACAACTTTGACAATAGCTCAGAGAGACATCAGTCTTTATCACAAGAGCTATGAAGAAGATGTAAGTCAGGCGCTCAAGCTTGCAAAGAATGCTCTTGTCAAGGCTCAGAATATTATGGATGAGAAGGCCGCAACAGAGAAAAGACATGAAGAGAACATGATGAATATTCAAAAAGAGTTGTCAACAATGAACTCTGACCAACAAGAAATCATCATGAAGTATAACAGTCTCAACACTCTTGCTGAAAATTGCAATGAGTTTTATTCTCTGCACATCACTCCGATGTTGCAATCCATGTCTAAGGGGGAAAAGAAGAATACTAGAAAGAGAAACCAATCCCCTCCTGCTCCTGCTGTTGATGTGCCACTTCCATTCGAACCTCTTGCTGAAAAAGAGCAAAGTTCTAAAAGACAAGCAGAATCTGAGTTAAATTCAGCAAGTACCAAAAAGAGAAAACCGCTGCTGAAACTCAAGATTTCTATCACACTGAAAGTCATCACAATCTGAATGAAGATGATGAAGAAGATGATGACAATCAAACAATAGCTCAAGCCATAAGAGCTAGACCCTTAACAACCATAACTCCGTCTGGCCACTCAAGGCATTTCTCGTCTGACTCTTCAGCAAGAGATCAAGACAATGCTAAAACAAGAAGAAGAAGGCAAAGACAGGAAGAGAAAAGGCTGGCCAGCATTGCTATTGGCTCCGGCATCGAATATACAAAGACCAGCAATGAGGAAACCACTCAGAATGTAATCAGAAACATTCATGGTTGCTGGATTTTAAAGCTGGAAGACTTGCTGGTAAATGAGTTCTTTCCTACAGCCATATTGAATCAAATGTTCAAATGGATTGAACTCAAGGTCCAAAGAAATCAAAGAGAAGAATCCCTCCCAAGAAATGTTGCTGGGAAATGGTTGAATCTAGAGGTCTATGTAAGAAGAGTTGCCATTGGTAAGACATACAAGCAAGAACCAAATCTGATCAAACCACCTGGCATTGCTTACTACGCTGACCCGGTAACAAAGAAACCTAAGAAGAAACTTGGATTGATTCCTTATGAGTACTTCTATCTCACTGCTAAGGATCAAGAAGAAGATCTTCTCTGGTTAAGAAAGATTCATCCGAAAAGCATTTCAGATACACAGCTTCTCCATGCCAGCAATTGGGGCATGCATTTGTGGGTAATTAATTACATGGAAATGAATGTTGAAAAGCATCATCATACTGCCTGCAAAAATGCAAGAATTCTTCAACTACAAGTCCGTAGGCTTCTGGAAAACTACGAGAAGGATTGTGTTGAATTCACTGCACTTGCTGAGAAGAGTGTAAGAGAGATTTTGAGAAAATCCTCTAAAAGAGCTTAAGTCCCTGCAATAGTTTTTGTTAAAGTTTTTGTTTGATGATTCTATGTTATCTATGCTTTTTCCTGTAAACTTCTGAATGATAACTTTCAGCAATGAATTCTTTTGACTCTTATTGGTTTTTGATTATGCAACTTACTTATGCTTACTGTTTATTTATTCAAGTATGCTTGCATTAATCAACTGATTTATTCAACATCAGAAACCTCTAAAAGGGTAACAATTAATTTAGCCATGGATTGCTAACAATCAAAAAGGGGGAAATTTGTTAGGAAACTTGTAATTTTGATGAGCAATTAACCATGCTAAATTAAGGAAAGTCCAGTAACTAGTACTCTTAAGGTCCATAGGAATTTAGAATTTTAAGGACATTGTAAAAGATGAACGTTTGCTGATGACTTAGTTAGGTGTTAGATAAGTTATTTCTTTTGCGTATGATGTAGTTTATTTTCTGAAAAGAAAATATCTTATTGATGCTTAGCTTTAATGTATCTTATTTTCTGAAAAGAAAATAACCTATTGAAGCATTTGCTGAAGATATATTTTGTTTATTACAAACAAATTATTGAAGCAAATAAGAAACCACTCAGAATCTTGAAGACTTTTGAAGATCTGAAGACTTGAAGACTTCGAAGACTTGAAGATTGCTGAAGACTGGTAAGGCACGTGTTGCTCAGAAAGTGGAATTTTCAGCAACAGCATTGCATAAGTGAAAATCTGAAAGACAGAGTAGGTTGTGCTTGCTGAAACTGAGACTGACCACTTGCTGATGAACATATGTGACCTCTTGCTGAATGTACGTGAATTTGCGCTCCAATGTTACTGTTTGAATTCTATTCAAATGTGCATTTAATGCAAAGCATGCACGCGAAGGACATGAAGACTAGAAGACAAACAAAGTCGCTGCTGAAAGTACAAAAGCAAGATAGTGACATGTTAAGGAACTAAAGCCTTAGGATTTGAAATTCAAACGGCTCCTTACTTGCACTATAAATAGAGGTCATCCGACAAAGAGTTGAAGTGTGTCAACAACGTCATCAAACTCTCACTTGTGCTTAAACTCACATACCTTCAAACACTCTTACTGCCATTGATCCGTTCCAAGACTTAAAGCTTGAAAAAGCTACTTGTAAAGAAGTAGAACAAACTCGGCTAAGAAATTAGTTAAGTGTTCTTTCTTTCGAACAAGAACAAGTCTTGACACCAGAAACAATCAAACTTGTCTACTGCAAAGTATTCCAAGTTGTGTTTCTTAGATTACTTGTTGTAACTGAATAAGTTATAATTAAGTTATCTCACCCCAAAACTCTCTAACTGAAAATACACCCTTTCAGGCGTGATATTCAGGGGGAACTTAATCGAGCATAGTTTTGCTGATTAAAAGTACCAAGTTTGGTGGAGAACAAGGTTGAGTTCTCTAGTTTAGGTTGGAGACAAAGCAAGTGTGCTTTGGTTTCTGTTGAATCGCTTTAGATAGGAGATTGTAAGGAACCTCAATCATATCTTAGTGGATTCAGTCCTAGAAAGGACAAAGTGGATTAGTTGAGAGATTACGCCACTCTCAGATACCACTATAAAAGTGTTTGTGTGCTTTACTTACTGCATTTAGCTTTCAGCAAATTATATCTGTTTGTACACAGTCACTCACTTCACTTGCTGAAACACTTTACTTGCTGAAAGAGCACTTATTGTTTCAAAGACTTCCGCTCTCTGATTTTAAGTATTAGCAAACCAAGCTACTGTAAAGTAACTTACGCTTGCTGAGAAAGTTAAGTATCAGCAAACTCATTACTGAAAAGTAATAAGTACTTGCTGAGAAAGTTTTAAACGACGAAAGTTTGAAAAGACTATTCACTCCCCCCCCCCTCTAGTCTTTTCTTGTTGTTTAAAGGGACCAACAGGTCAATATGTTTAGCCACGAATAATTTATCCGTGGCTAATTTAGCCACGGATAGACATGCACGAACTGAGCGTCCAGACTCAGTTCGTGCCTATCCGTGGCTAAAACACCGATTCGTGGCTAATTTAGCCACGGATAGTATCCGTCGCTACAAGTGGTGGCTATTTTTAGGATTTCTTGTAGTGTATATTACCGGACTGAAATCCGGTAACATTAACGAAGAAGATAAAGGAAAATTTTAAAAAAAGGAAAAAAGGGAAATTAGTTTGTAAAAAGAAAAAGAAAAAATTTGTAAATTAGGAGTAAGGCCTTGTTTGTTTGAGCAAAGATGAACGGTACTCCTTATTCTGGTCAAAGGGATTTGGTTAAAATGGGTTTATATGTAATTGATTGACTAAGGAGGTAAAATCTGCAATTGGACCTTATAAGCACAATTGTGAATCTGATAATCATTTCTTTTGGCCATTTTCAATCAATAAAAATGAAAGAAAATGGTTCAATTAAATTAAGTTTCATTTAATCATTTATGAGTCCGATAATAGAATAAGCTTTTTACGTCTGGGTACTAAATTCGTGACCATTGAACATGGTCATTCGTAGCACAAATATATCTACCAGTTGCTACCAAATTTACAATAGCATACCACTTTTGACCCGTTTTGTAAATAATTGTTTGCTTACACAAGTCAAGATGGCATGTAACATGTGATGTGTGTTGGTATCTTTATAACTGGCCACATCCTTCTACTGCACTGGAGTCGGAGGGTCCATTTTTTTTACCATATACACATGGTCACAGTAAGTTTTGTTTGGTCGGTAAAAACTATGTGAACAAAACCACAACACAAATTCAAATTTTCATCTCATCCTATCTGATAACGAAACACACAGCTCCAAATCACTGGCTAAAAAACCTAATTCAAAATGTACGCACCACCATCGGGTTGCGCCGCCCAGCCCGTCATTCTGGTGCTAGAGACGCCCACCATCAACTTGTCGTTCTAGTCCAGCGAATTCAACTCTTTGGAGGAGTTCATGGCCGTTGCACAAAGTAATTTCCCGACCACATCGCCAAATCTTGTTTCATTGAAATACGCCGTTGGATCTTGTTTGAATTTTTCCTTAACAACTGAGCAAGAATTCGCCACAATGCTTGTAATGGCTAGAATGTTAACACCCCCACTAGTCACCATACACCTGCACAATCTCAATCAAACAGCTTCATAGCCAGAAATCAGACCACAACCAACCACCCCATCGCCGACTCCGGTGGAAAATCAAACATCAACTCACCCACAACCAGCCACTACCCTGCCCATACAACCCAAAACAAAACGGGTTGAACCATATGTTATTCTACAAACACCCACCTTTACACATTCCAACAAAAATCATTCGCCACCTAAAAAGCCTTCCCCCCCAATCTGATAATGTCGACCCAGGATGTTTTGAGGATTTCTGTGTATTTGATTATGAGGCCATATTACTTGATGACGATTTCGGAGTCCATACATCTATTTATAAGGATTTCAACAACAACAACAGGGATAGTAGTGGCGAGCAAGCACAGTATGAAACCCCAAAGTCGCAGATGCAATCACTGCCACCACATTGTGCATCCCCACCTGGTGTAAGGGATACTGCTCAATCATCAGGCGCAAAAGGAAATCGGAATTCAGGTAACTAGATTTCATATAAGAGTCACAAAATGGTGAAGTATTTTTTTCTAAATTATCTTTGTAATCCGATTTCAGGTAACTCATCCAAAAGGCGTAGTAGGAATGAAAAGGAGTCAACTTGTGATTGTATCTTGGCATCAATACTAATACCCCTCCCCCCCCCACTACGATATTTCTAAGACACCCAAAGAGAGGTTACTTATGTCGAAGGAATGGGTAAGGAACATCCAACGGATAATATCTATCCGTAAAGCCCTCACATCTGTTTTTTTATTATTAAATAATAAGAAGTTTGACAGATAGAATTTATCCGTTTCTACAGTTAGAAACGAATAAAATCTATCCAACCCGGTCAAGTCATTATTCGTGGCTACAAATCCCGATCCGTCGCTAGCTTTAGCCACGGATAAGTATCCGTGGCTAATAAGTTGCTACGCCAAAAATAACTACGAGCTTATTAACAACGAGTCTATTAGTGGCTAAGCCTATTTAGCCACACATAAACTCAGATTTATTGTAGTGTTTCATTAATCGAAAATAGCTCCTATGATACTATCTTGAAACTTATTTTGTGCATAAGACCAATACGTAAATAGAGGCCCATTGTTGACCCAAAATGGACCCATAGAATAAAGGTCCTAAATGAAAACTCAATTTAATAATTTGATGGGCTTATTCCATGGTAATATTAATCTCAATGAAATAGGTAGAGTGTAGACTCTACCGGGTCCTTCTTACATCTATGCTCTTACCCTACTGTAATATTAATTTCATGAGTTTAAGAGAGGTTGAAGTATAAGCAAGAGTCATAATTTGATAAGGATTCTAAATGCATCATAAATAGACCCGTTGTGAGTCCAGATTTCAACCACTTGAGGATGCATGCAAAGTTATGGGTGTAAATGGTCGGGACCATGTAGGGCCCAAACCGGTTAAGGTCCAATCTCAACCTTTACTTTATGCAATATACCATGCGGGTATGTGTCTTACATTTATGACCATGTTAGGATATGAGTTCGTGATAATTATAATAATTACTCCCTCCATTCCTTGGAAAGCTTCTTACTTCTCCTTCAGGCACAGTTTTTAATGCATATGAATAAACAAATGAGGCATGTGGGTGTTGCGGGGTAACATGGCCAAGTTGATAAGGTTTAATGAAATTATTAATCTGTCTGCAGTCCATTTTAACAACTCCCTCCAAAATATTAACCTGGTGCATAAATATCCTGTCAAATTTTCAAATGTAGAGCCAAATCACTGTACATAAATTTTTTATAAATATGAAAACAACATTTCACAACCTTACTATAGCAAAATGAAAATTTCCCTCCATAATAATGAGGGATTCTCCCTCCTATATTACAAATTTACAACAATAAAGAAACATCAGATATAAATACATCCATTAATGCCAATCTACAACATATTGCCAAAAATTACACAGCATTACTTTCTAGCCAACCACCAATGAAATCTTGAAGCCAATAAAAAAGTAGTCTAATCCCATATATATACAGCTTCAGTTCAAAATGCATAATTCAAAACCGAACTTGTCCAACGAGCTGAGATACAGAGTAGCACAATTTCTTCTGCAGCACTACGAGAACAAACAGCTAGCACGGCGGAAGATTGCGGAAGCAAGTCTCACTTTTGGTGTGAGCACGAGGACAATCAACACCATATGACACAAAGCAGTGACCCAATTAGAACGAGGTATGCCAATTTATTTGTCAAATCAGAAAGTAGGCTACGTTAGAAAAAGAAAACTGCAAGTTGATCTAGAAGCTATAAGTGCGATTCTGAAGAAAAAAAGAAGAACTATAACGGGACTCGCAAAAGCACTAAAGGTTGGGAGAACCACAGTCTGGAGGTGGAAAAAAGAGAAGAAGATAAGAGCTCATTCAAATGCAATCAAACCAGAATTGACACCAGGATGTTTGAAAGAATTCAATGGTGTCTCAATTCACTTTATGTTAACATGGTAGACAAGGTGATCAAGTTTAAAAGCATGAAGCACATTGTTCATATAGATGAAAAATGGTTTAATATGACTAAAACAACAGAGAAGTACTATGTGTGTGAAGGGGAGGAAGAACCATATAGGACTTGCAAAAGTAAAAGGTTTATTACTAAAGCTATGTTTGAGTGTGCTGTTAGTAGGCCTATATATGATGCAAATGGTGAGTTAATGTTTGATGGTAAGATAGGGATACACCCTTTGGTTACCAAGATCCCTGCCAAGAGAAACAACAAGAATAGGGTGAAGGGAACTTTGGAGACAAAACCTATTGAGTCAGTCACTAGAGAAGTGATGAAATCATGTTTGATTAATCAGATATGTATCCTTATGTTTTTCTAGTAAAATTTGATATGTATGCTTCGCTCAAATGGTCTAAACTTCTAGTAAAATTTGATATATATGCTTTTAAATGTTCAACATAAGTTGTACCAGCAATCAAAGAAAAATGACCAAGTTGTGCAAGTAGAGACATCATCATTCAACAAGACACTTGCAAAGTGCATATCGATGACTCTGATCCTGATTTTAGACGGGTTGCATCTTCAGAGGGTTTCAATATGCATCTTGTTAACCAACCACCCAACTCACCTGATCTTAATATTAATGGTCTCGGTTTTTTTAGGGCAATACAATCTCTTCAAAGTGAAACTGCAGCTTATAACATATATGAAATGATTGAGGCAGTAGAAATTTCTTTTAAAGGTTTGAGCCATACCACACTAAACAAAGATGACGATTGCACGACGTTAGGCATCAAATCCGGAAAAACAGTCCCTGACACAATGGATTCTAGAGCCATGGAATCGAAATCATCATCATCCAGAGAATCAGGAACAAAGAGCCCCATGTCATTGAAATCGTCGACATCCAAAGTATCAGGAACAAAGAGCCCCATGCCATTGAATCGTCATCGTCCAAAGTTCCAGGAACAAAATCGAGTAGAGGGGGAGGCGATGGACTCTTTCCCGTCTACGATTTGACCGGAGAAAAGGGTGGGTACGAGTTCAGTGGAAGAGGAGCTGATATTCTCCTTTTCTTTTACGATTTGACTGGAGACGAGAGTGGGGAGGCTTTGCGTGCAAGAGGATGACCCGATCTACTATTTTCCATCTCCAATTTGACCGGAGAAGATGGTGGCGACGCCATGGTGAGAGAGACGGAGTTGCGGCAAAATTTTAGAAAGGGGTATAGGATAAAGTGGAGTAGTATCATTATTTTGAGGGAATCATTACGTTAGTTAATTAGTGCCGAGACTAATTAGAGTTAGTTTGTTTGTTTAATAATTTGGGACCACAACACTTATCAGTTAAACTCAAGTGGCACTTTAGTAAATAAGGAGTACTTTTATGAATATTTATATTATATGTGTGGGGTTTGCATTATTTGCCAAAAAAGAAAACATGAAGCTACATGAAGCTTCTAACGTAACGCTTAAAATAGAAAAACAAGAAGCTTCTGAAAGAACGGAGTGAGTATTATGTATGAAGGACAGTTTAAGTTTAAAGATAGTGTAAAGCGACTATCACATAATTATTATAATTATTACGGATTCATTTCTATAACCAGGAAGTAAAGAACATATAGACATATACATTACATTTCCAGCAGCTATATGATTATTTCATGAATCCAAGACCGATATAGATATGTGTCATGATCCAAAGGGGGTCTTAACCGAATTGTAAATGGGTCAATGTTGTGCCCGGGTTAGAACTATCAGAGGACCTATGAAAAGTTATGCAAATGAGTTGGGAGCGGACTCGACATTTATTTTGTGTCGATTACAATTAACAAGAGTCTAGGGTTGCGTTATAATATGCTCAATTGCTGACGCAAAATAGAATCATCATGTCCACGGCCAAATTCTGTGGTTTCATTTCCAACGCCACCCAAACCACCGTCTAAAGTCCGATACCAACCACCGTAAACACCACCAATTACATTCATATCGATATTGCCCTCTGCATGAACCTGATTCTCTCTCTTCAATTATCCACCCCCAATTTCTACTCCAAAACCCTAAAACCTCGCTCCACCTCACCACCAGCCTTACACTTGAGAAGAATGAACGATAAGGCACCGCCGTTTTACCCTATCGGCGGCTACGTTCCTCCGCACCAACGTTTCAATCCCTTAGTCACCACGAACTCCTCGAGTTTAATTCCCGGCGGTGACCTTGCTAATGAAACCAAAGGTTTCCGTTACGAATTCGAGTTCTCCGCTCAACCTCAACATGTATGCGTGTTCTCCTATTTCCATTAGCTTTGTATTTCGTAATAATTGTGTGTGAAATGTATGTTATTGTTTTCAATTACTACCTCCGTTTCATTAAGGGGACCATTTAATTTCATAATATAATTTTATTATATTTTTCTCTAATGTAATAGTCCTTAGTAACTTGTTAGGAATTTGTTAATGAAACGGAGGAAGTATCTGTGTTGATTTCAGGTTGAGCGATTGCCGGAGAATGGTACAGAGTGGAAACGGAAGCTAACAGCATTTCTGAATGACAAGGATCAGCAAGAGTTGATATCAAGGGATAAAAAGGATAGACGTGACTTTGATCAAATAGCAGCTATGGCAAGCAGAATGGGCCTATTTAGGTAGTGTTGATATAATGATATGCATTATGATTATTTTTTCTCCTGAATTTGGATAAACTTATGTATTTAAGCTTTGTACTAAGTGTTTTTTCTGCAGCCACCTGTATTCGAGAATAGTAGTTGTCAGTAAAGTCCCCTTGCCCAACTATAGGTTTGATCTCGATGATAAGCGTCCGCAGAGGGAGGTAACTCACTTATCTGGTCAAACATTTCGCAATAGTGTCTGTTGATTGAACACGATTTCATTGCATGACACTGTATAAACAGGAAACTACTGATAAGAAAACCAGTGTAGTATTGTGTATCACAAGAGCTACTTGATGGAATGATGTCATTTATGTTTTTAGTTTTTCTTTTATAGGTCGTTGTGCAGCAGGGTTTAGAAAGTCGTGTGGAATCCTATCTTGAGAACTATATATCTGGAAAGCCCGAGGGTTTAAGATCTAGCAGCTGTAGTAGTATTACTACTGATGAAAACCTCTTTGAGCAACCAGAGCCACTTGTACATAGTACGGCTGGTCTTGAGAATTTTTTATGGAGAAAAAGTGTGCAAATGCGAGAGGATCAGAAAACCTGGCAGGTAAATATGGTTACCATGAATACACATATTAAGCTTACTTTATACAGTTATTGCATTTCCTGCTGAAGTATGGTGAGTGTTCATAAACTCTGGTTCTTATTCTATTTTGGGGTAGTTCAAACTGTGATTGCAGCCAAAATAGATGTTAACTGTGTATGATTGGTCTACTGGAGGTGATGCACTGATGCTGCAAATAAACTTCAGACTAATTACCTGTTCAAATTTAATTTGTTTATTTAGTCTATTAAGATGTTAATTGTTAACTGTGTATGATTGGTCCACTGGAGGTGTTGACTCACTAGGTAATTAAATTTAATTTGCTTGTTAGCTAACTGTAACTCTTGATTTTGCATCTCTATTGACTGAGGCTTGTTTGATTCTGAGCTAAGCCCAGCATTTTCTCCAAAAACCCAAGTTTGTTTTCTGCATATGGCTCTTTATGTTAAAAATAAAGCACCTATCTTAAATTGTGCCTCAGTATATTTATTTCTTAATGGCAGTTACATCATTTATATATTCAAAATTATCACATCTTAAATTGGACATCCTAATAATCAGGCCCTAGTGCTGCTGACAGAAACAGCAAGGAGAAGACAACAGACATTCTAATTTGCTAATAATATAAAGGTGCATAGGTTTGTGACTTTTTCTTTTACATTTTAACGTTGACCTGGTTTTCATGTATTCATGAGTCCCAATCAATTTCTTTATGTATTCCTTTTTTGGAAGCTACCCACATCTCATCTATATTATTAAAAAATTAAAACATGGACCCCACCTTCACAATTTTTAAACTTCATACATATATCACACGTTTTTAACCTAGGGGCACACATTTACATACAATATTAATGTAAGACTACCAAACAAAACTATGTAGTAAAAACCGTGCAAAAAGCAAACCTAGGCATATCATTGGGACGGAGGGAGTAGTAGTAATTTGACTTTCTTTTCCATTTCACAAGATAAGCCAATGTATTGGATTGGTTGCATTTGTTATTAAGATCTAGTAAGGTAAAGAAGAGTTCCCATCATATATAATTAGCTAGTTATTTTGCAGGAGTCTCCTAATGGGAAAATGATGATGGACTATCGCGCTAATCTCCCTGCATATAAGGAGAAAGATTTCATATTAAATGCCATTTTTCTAAACCAGGTAATTATGTCTTTTGAGGCTTATCAATTATGACTTTGTTATTCTTGCATGCATTTGGCATGCTGCTTCTTAAGTGGATTGCAGCATGTAGCACCCACTGGCAAACTGCAAGTTATTTATTATGTGATATTAGTTGCCTTGAATCATGCTTTCACTGTATTGGAAATCTTAAATTATATTGTGTTGCAGTTCGGTTCAAATTTCTCCAAGTGAGATTTGACCACGTTTGAATCCTCGCTACAATTTTTTTTCCTCTTTTTTTGTTTTTTATTATTTTTTTATTTTTTAAATAGAAATCTGTGTTGCATTGCATGGTATTTGTGTAGGAGAGGAACAATAGTTGCCTTGATGACTTATTTTATCCCAACTCCTGAGTGAATGATTAAGGATATTTTTCTTCAGCCTTCATTGTGTTGGTTTAACATTGTAGCTAGGAATCCGTTGTTTAGCTGATCTACTTGGGGGGTGGGGGTATTTGCAACAAACGCATCCTCCAATTAATTGAAGTTGGTATGGAGTAAATTTACCAACTTCAGCATTTTCACCTTTAAGTTAGGTAATTTCTGGTAAAAGCTAGCTTTGCGAACACTCAATGTTGAACCTTTCCTTAAATTGATTTGTAATCTGGAAAGAACAAGTTATTTCATAAACCGTCACATATGCTTATCCCCTTCCCATTTTGAGGTACACATTTTTTTTTTCTTTCCAAATTCATCTAATTACCTTAAAGATCGTTGTGAATAAGACATCTAATTCAATTGTAAAAAAGGATGATGTTCTGCTAGTCTACTGAAATATAACACCCATATATAGCAATGAGGCCATGGGTTCATATTTGATTCTCCACCTCTTTTAGTTTGTTTTGTCGATCGTATAGTTCTAGTCAAGGAAGATTAATTATTGAACTTTTGTTGTTAATGTGTAGATATTGTTGTTAATGTTATTGTCTCGGATTTGAGCAGGCAAGTAGTGTATGACACTTGCCAACTATCGAGCTCTGTTTTTCCTTCGTCATTTCTTATGCCTTGTGGCAACACCTGATCCTTCCAGTAAAATATTATAGAGGCTTGATTGTCCAGGGAGACTGTTTATATGGCCGTAAGGGGTGTAGCCATGTAGTTAGCACGTCAATGCAAAGGGTTAATGACGTGCTGCCACATGGCATAGGGAAGCAGGAAAAGGAAGAGTGAGTTCGCAAGTGTCATTCCACTTGCATGTATACGCTTGACAATGACATAGAAGCAAAATAAAGTAGGAGGAATGTTAGATTTCTATTTGAACTCATTACTTCTTTTCTAGACTAGCATAACACTCCATTTTTTATAATTCTATTTTATGTTTTATTCAAAACAAAATTTTATTGGAAAAAGAAAAGATTATAAAATGTTGCAGTGCGAATTGAAACATGGCCAATCTGATTGAGACTACTTGATCTGAATTCTGAGCCATTAAATCATCCAAGTTCTAAACCTAGCTGAAATTTTACTTAAGTAATCCTTCTACTATCTGTTCACTCACATACACGAGTGTATTGTTAGATGTAAACATGGCAAATATCACAAGGTTGATTTAGGGCTTTATCACCATTAACAGTTACTATACTGGGTACTACATGTGTAGTGGCCGCCTAGTGTGTGTCAATAAAAAATCTACTTGAATGCTGAATATCAAAGTCAAAGGTCTGACCAGGACGAAAATTTGGCTACTTGTCAATAAAGGGCAAGTGGCACAAGCAATGATTTTGCTTCGCTGCCATATCTATGATGTATTGGATAGTGAAGATTTCACATTGAAAGATCCATGTGAACTTTGGGCAAATTAAAAAAATTGTTATGATGATCAGCCTGACAAAAAGCCTCATATATGACCAGCTAAATTTCAGGTTTGAAATTACTGAAATGCTAATGATTGTAGTATGGCACCATGTCCACCAATTGACACTTTGTGACAGTATTGTAGATATGATTGAAAAAATGTTTTCCTTGTTCCATCCGCCAAATACGTGCAAATGGATTACCAGGAAAGGGGTATAAGAGCTCTCTGTACGGGACACACTAAGATTTTCTCTAAATCATCAACTAACACCAGCCGCTTAACTATATTTAGCTTACTCAAATATTGTGGTCTTTGTGGACAAAACATGAGCGTAAGTGCTATACTTTTTTGAGACATTTTAAGACAATAAATAGAACTACAAATTTGTTATATCGGCTCAAGTAACATTATTAGCTTAAACATGTGGATGTTTTGCATGTGGGTCTCTACAGTTTAGGAAACCTGACTTTGGGTCGTTTTTGCTCCATTTGATTATATTTCATTTGAAAGATTTCCTTGTGTCTGGGACACCTAAAAAGAATGATCTAAATCTTTGCTTTTAGTTTCTTTTATTAGCTGAAAGAATAATGAAAAACGGGAGTCATGTAACATTCCACTTAGATCCTTTAATAGCTAGTACCTATGTAGCAATGATGATTTTGCCATTTGATTACATTCTTTAATTTATTTGGTCATGCTATCCAAAGCTATGACAAACAAATACACTTATAAAATGGAGTCACGTGTCTCTGATGCTTTGATACCTGTATATGACATTCCTCGGGGCAGCATGTTGGACGTATGTGACATGTCATGGTCGAATGTACAAACCTAAATCATACATGATGCCAACAGCTCCTTCACCGCCTATAGATACACTTGTACCTCTGGCCGAGAAAATTGTGGTAGCAATGCCGGTGTTTGGTAAAACTTTCAATCAAAGTATTCATTTCTAGTAATGCATTATATGGAAATAGGGGATTCTCTCCCTGTGAAGTTATTCAATTGGTTCGTGTATTAGTTTTATTTCTCTAATAATGAGAAGAACTATGGGTATTTTAGGTTGTTATCATCTCTGGCGAGACCGGTTGTGGTAAGACCACCCAAATTCCACAATTTATTCTGGAGTCTGAAATTGATTTCATGCGCGGGGCCATGTGCAATATTATTTGTACTCAGCCAAGAAGAATATCTGCGATGTCTGTATCAGACAGGATAGCTACAGAGAGGGGGGAGACACTGGGGGAAACTGTAAGTATACTTTCACAATGAAACAGTTCCATTACATAAGGCTGGATGCGTATGATTACCTTTTTATTTTGGTGTTCTCTTCAAAGGTTGGATATAAAGTTCGGCTAGAGGGTATGAAAGGAAGGGATACCCACCTCCTCTTCTGCACAACTGGGATTCTTTTGCGCAGATTATTGATTGATGGAAGCTTAAAGGGTGTGACACATATTATTGTGGATGAAATCCATGAACGTGGAATAAATGAAGGTAATTTTCTAACTAAAGAACTTGATCTGTCTACTTGGCACAATTATATCTTGTATATTCCTAACAGTTTTGACTTTCATGTCAGACTTCCTGCTTATCATATTGAAGGATTTACTTCCTCGCCGACCAGAACTAAGGCTAATTTTGATGAGTGCAACCTTAGATGCAGGGCTGTTCTCATCTTATTTCGGTGGTGCCCCAGTAGTGAATATATCAGTGAGTTTCTGCTTTCTTTTCTCATCTTTGCATCCAAACAAACTGTATGTACATTTCCTGTATTCGTTTGGTAATACAACAATAATTGACACATCTAAATACTGATTAGGTGTCAATCACCTTATACTGGCTCATAAATGTCAATAAAATTTGTTGTCTATTCAACTTCTAGATACTTGGCCTCTTTTGTGTTTTGTGTTTTTCTTTAGTAAGTTGTCAAACTATGTTGCGGACTTTGTGAAACTAATTTCATTGGCTGCCATGTGAAGTTACTCCTCAAATCAAGAAAAGAAATAAGGAAAAAGCAAAAGGGACAGGATAAACTGACCTGAATTTACTCAATTGTCTTCCCTGTGGTTCATTGTTTTTACTTGCCAATGCTACTCGGCAAACATTTTAGATACTTAAATGCAGCTAGCTAAATATTTCCTTCTGTTTCTTAGGGTTTTACTTATTCAGTGCGGACCCATTTCTTGGAGAATATTTTGGAGACAACAGGATACCAATTGACACCTCATAATCAAATTGATGATTATGGTGCAGAGAAAATGTGGAAGATGAGCAAACAAGCTCCCAGAAAGAGAAAGAGCCAAATTGCATCTGCTGTTCAGGTATTGTAGCTATTGTTATATTTCTGACACGACTTTGGTATGCAACTTGATGGTAATTCAAATTCCTGAATATAACCAGGATGCACTTAATGCTGCTGACTTCAAGGGTTATAGTGCACGCACACAAGAGTCACTGTCTTATTGGAATCCTGACTGTCTTGGCTTCAATCTCATAGAATATCTTCTCTGCAATATTTGTGAGAATGAAAGACCCGGTGCTATTTTAGTTTTCCTGACTGGATGGGATGAAATAACCTCGTTGAAAAATAAGCTCCTGGCGCACTCTATACTAGGAGATCCCAGTCGAGTTTTATTATTGGCATGCCATGGATCAATGGCCAATGAAGAGCAGGTGATTGAGATGTTACCACATTATTATCGTTTGTTAAGAGTTATACAGATTGTTGTCATTAGTTATGCTGTTCAGGTATTGTAGCTATTCCTTTTAACTTCTTTTCATCATAATATATGCTTATATTGTCATCTTCAAAGATTGCAGAAGTTGATATTTGTTAGACCTGAAGATGGGATAAGGAAAATTGTGCTAGCTACCAACATTGCTGAAACCAGCATTACGATTGATGATGCTGTCTTTGTAATTGACTGTGGAAAGGTGAAAGAGGCATCATATGATGCTCTAAATAACACCCCTTGCCTCCTTCCCTCCTGGATTTCGAAGGCGTCTGCTAAACAAGTACGTAAATTCGGCCTCACTATTTATCTTTGGAATCGGTTCATTATTGGTTGTTGAGTTGTTTATTTTGACCAAGGTTAGATGCCCCGTCCTTGCGAAGCATTTTGTGGCTCAAATGATGATTGCTGATAAAATTAAATGTGCTTCGTTGTGTTGATCATGAAAGAATATTCTTGCTTAGGTTTGGGGTGCGGAAGTTCTTAAAAATATTTGGACAGCTAATTGCTACTCCCGGAAGTTCTCTTAAATATACTTAGATTTTAGGCTGCTACTCCCGGATATAATGCAGGCATCAGGTTTTTCTTATAATAATTGACATCTGGATATGTTTGGGCCCATAGCTCTGTTGTGGAGTAGTTGCCATACCTGTCTGAAGTGAAAGTTGAATCTACGTAACAGTATCTTGAGTAGGTAGGAATAAAATGCATATGAACTTCTGAATGGTTAATTTGTAATTTATAGCCCACTCACAGATGTTCGAGATACTTGGGTTTACTGCAAAATGTTGATTGTCAGTTCATCATCCCTTGTTTCTCTTCCACTGAACCACTAAACACTTGCTATTGTGACAATGTGATAGCTTTATCCTGGTATGCTTACGTAATAGAAAATAATACTTGGAGAATCCATTAAGTTGGCCATTTCCTGCTAGTAGCTTGGTGTGGTTTAACAGAACTATCGAATTGTACCACATTTGATTTAATTCTCTGCCTCTTGTCAAACCATCTTACTGCAAAATTATCTGTTATTGAACAATAATGGTAATAAATTCAGCAAATTAGCAGATGTCTGAACTGAAGCCTCCCAACTGTTCTTTATGACATCCCTTTCTCCCTCCAGTTTTTCACTGTTTACTTCTGCTCTCCTATTTGCAACTTTTTTTTCTTTTTCCTTTTTTTTAGCTTCAATGTCCCCGTACTTTTGTTTCCAGCATATCTGAATAGACCAATTACTCGGCATTCCAAATTATCATTCTCTTTAGAGCAGTCCATAACTATAGATGATTTTGGTATTGTATATTAGGAGGTGTGTGGAAGTGTTTGTGCCTGTAGATCTTTCATTTTTATGCATTGATGTCTATCTCTTGTCCTATCTGTCATTTCATGAATTATCAGAGAAGAGGAAGAGCTGGACGTGTTCAGACAGGAGAATGTTACCATCTCTATCCAACATGTGTGCACGAGTCCTTCTCAGATAATCAGTTACCTGAAATTCTGAGGACACCTCTGCAGTCACTTTGTTTACAGGTCAAGAGTCTAAAACTGGGCAGTATCACTGAGTTCCTATCTAGAGCTTTGCAGGCACCGGAGTATCTTGCGGTAGTATGCTGTCTTATCTGCTTCTTTATCCAATAAGTAGCTTGAAGAATCGAAGTTTTCAGGTTTTCCTGTGGTCATTAAGTAATTCTTTGTTGTATTAGGTTCAAAATGCTATTGAATATTTAAAAATCATTGGTGCTTTAGACAAGGATGAGAACCTGACTGTGCTGGGTATGTAAACTCTAGTCTACTCATTGATATATACTTATCATTCTGCCAATAATTAATGTACATATTACTCTGCAGGACAATATTTGACAATGCTTCCCACGGAGCCCAAACTTGGAAAAATGTTAATTCTTGGTGCGGTATTTAATTGCCTGGATCCAATATTAACTATTGTTGCAAGTCTTAATGTCCGAGATCCTTTCTTATCTCCACTGGACAAAAAGGATGTAAGTTGCACTCTGGAATTGCAGAATTATTTTTTATTGGTGTATAGTGAGCTTCCTACAGTCATTAATGTTATTTGGTTGGAGTTATAAGGGTGGCCGAGTGGTAAGGGTGCTGGAGTAGCATAGGAGAGGTCAGGGGTTCGTACCCCGACGGAGGCATAAGGTTTATATAGATGTATTGGAGTTATAAGGTGGTAAATGACTAGTGTAGGAGTAGGAGTAGGGTAGTTAAATTTGCCGTTTCAAAAAATAATAATTAATGTTATGTTGTTAGCAATGATCATTCTGTTGTCAGTATTTGTGCAAGGAACACCACAAACTTCTCTTGTCAGTAATGATCATTCTGTTGTTCTGCTTTAGCTTGCAGATGCTGCAAAAGCTCAATTCTCACATGATTTCAGTGACCATCTCACTCTTGTCCGAGCATATGCGGGCTGGAAAGTTGCTGACCAGGATCGCACTGCATATGAGTATTGCTGGAAGAATTTTCTTTCTGCACAGTCAATGAAAACTATTGATTCTCTTCGCAATGAGTTCTATGATTTGCTGAAGAATACTGGTCTTGTTGACAGCAATCATACCACTTACAATGTTTGGAGCTACGATGAACATCTTGTTCGTGCAATTATTTGTTATGGCTTGTACCCTGGAATTTGTTCTGTTGTGGTAAGATATGTTGACTTAATAACTTCTCACCTTTTTAAGTTTATTTATTTAATATTAATAGCAGGTCTATGGTTTTCTACTTTTAATTTAGCTTAGAATCACCTTGAAACTGTTATGTGGATATTATATTTCAACTGAATTGATGCTGTTATGACTTACTCCAATTAAATTGAAAGCCACGATTAATTAATTAATTAATTACTGAACACTTTTTCTGTAAATAGTACTCTCTCTATTTCAATCAATTCTATACGTATTTCATTTTGTTGGTCTCAATCAATGGTATGTGTTTCCTTATTTTTCAAAACTTAAGCTCACACCTTTATTGGAGTCCTACCACTAAACCAATCGACAAACATGCTGCAAACTTCGTACAAGGCCAATCTGAGAGTGTGTACAATTCATTGAAACAGAGGGAGTAGCAGCGTGGTCATGACATTCCTTTAATATAGCTTACAGTCACCTTGAAAATGTTACAAGGAAAGTCACACATAATGGAATTGAATAGGTAGAGGGTGCTTCTTATCACCATCACAGTGTGGTACTTGAAGAAGTTTCACGAAACCATTTTCTTGTTATGTAACCACTCTGTGCGCAGTTAGTTAAATGAGTTGTTTCATGTTACTTTAACCTTGCATATGGATGTAATCAGCTATATGTAACTATTTACAGCACAATGAAAAATCCTTCTCTCTGAAAACAATGGAAGATGGCCAGGTGCATCTCTACTCGGTAAGTGTCAGTCCTGCTCAATATCTTGTTTTTGCTTTTGCTTTCAGAATTGACAAATTGCAGCTTAATGGTGGTTTCTTTTTATTATAACCGGATTGTGCATAGAGTTCGGTCAATGCACGCCACTCAAGTATACCATACCCATGGCTTGTGTTCAATGAAAAAATTAAAGTGAACTCCGTCTTTTTGCGGGATTCAACAGCTATTTCTGATTCCATGCTGCTGCTGTTTGGTGGAAGCATCTCTAAAGGTGACATGGTAAAATCTCATCCTCTTTGCTACTTTAATTGCTTAAAGCATGGCCAGCTGGCCAATATACATTATCCTGTGAGACTGGACCTTTCAACATATATCTGTGGTTGATAGTCATTCCGCTGTCACAGGACGGACACTTGAAGATGTTAAATGGATACTTGGAATTTTTTATGAAACCCACCACAGCAAGAATGTATCAGAACTTGAGGGCAGAGCTTGACGAATTGATTCAGACTAAAGTGAGTAAAATTAATAAAACAAATGCTTTCCTCTCTTGACTTATTCTTTTAGGTGTGATGATTGCACAGGGCTGCACAGAAATGAAGTTTATTTCTGCCATTATGATGATTTGCAAGTTATTATATTTCACTATCTTAAATGAGCGAGAAGAACTTACCGATAGTACCTCTGATGTTTCTCACTTTGACCCTTTTGATAATCCCCACCCCAACCGGAATCTTGAAATATTATGGGCACACCTATTGGAGTTTGCGTGTACATTACATATACTTCACACTGTTGCAAAGACTTGGTTTCCCCCTTTGAAAACCGTTATCACATCACATATACTGCTGGAATTGAACGAGTTACTTTAGGAATATTATATTAGTAGTTTAGTTTATGGAGAATATTAAGATTTGCTAGTATTCCAGTTTATATAGAAATATAGATTGTCGTTAATTTGTTTCTTATATTATAGCTCAATAAGATAGCATATACGCCTGTATGCGATCGTTTGAACTTTTCAGGAAAGCAAGTACATATACTTGTACGAGTAAACAAACCTTTTACTAATTACGGAATTTTGGTGAATCTTATTGAAGCTCCTTAATCCCAAGATGGATATACACTCGTATCACAACCTCATTGCTGCTATTCGACTCTTGCTACCGCAAGACCAGTGTGGTGGAAGATTTGTGTTTAACCATCAACCCCTTAAGCAACCCATTGCATCAGTAGCTGCTGCGCAAAATCCAGCCTTAGTATTCAAGACAGAGTCTCTCCCAGGGGGTGAAAATTCTAAGAGCCAGCTTCAGACACTGCTGACTCGAGCAGGCTATGCTGCACCAAACTACATAACTAAGCAGCAGAAGAACCTCATGTTTCGAGCAACTGTAGAGTTCAATGGAACGCAGATAATGGGCCAACCTTGCAAAAACAAGAAGCAAGCGGAGAAAGATGCAGCTTCTGAGGCTCTGCAGTGGCTGCTCGGAGGGCAGGGTGGTGGCAGTGATAACCTTGACAAAATGTCAATGTTGCTTAAAAAGAGCAAGAAAGATCATGGATAAACTTGGAACATGTTTGAACAAAATGTTGCGTCTGTAATTAGAGTACAGTAACCGCAACAGGATACACATGTGTGGTCATGAAGCATTATGCTGATACAGTGATTCTTGAACTTCTATGAAGACGGGCCATTTCACTCGCTGTGACTTTGACTTCTGGTGATGAAACAGATTTTGGGACTGTGCACCTGGTTGCAGGTATTGTTTTTGAGCATTTGGAAGACTGAAACTGGACAGAAGGTTTGTAGTGTAACTTGTAAGTTGGATTACAGTCAACTGAAGAATTAGATGGATGTATGCATCTCCTACTTCTGTTGTAGTGTTGGATGTGGTAGGTCTTGCTCAAGCAATCCAGGAACCTGTACATGTTGTATGAAGGATGTAATTTATTGACTGACTGCTCAATCTCATGTAGAATTTTCAGTGGTTTTGTGGAGATGTGAGTATCCCTTATCAGATGCTAGACTCTTTATGCAGAGTCCATGTTTAAGGTCTTGATCAGTAGCTACAACTGCAAATTCAAGGTCTTGGAGTACAATTCTAGACTGCTTGTCGACTTTACCAATTGTGCCACACTGCCACTTACTTAAAAGTAAGGGTTAGTTTCGTGTAATAATTGGTTATACGGTGCATTTTGATCCACAAAGAAGATAAAAAAAACTCAGCCGGTCTAATCAGTGGAGAAAATCACATTTTATAAGCACTGTCATAAAATCTAACCCCTTTCCATCAGTGTCTGGATTTACTCAAATAGATTGATTTTATCATTGATGGACCGCATGTCCTTTTATTAAATATCATATGGAGCATTACTGTTTAATAATATCTCAAACTTCAACTAATTAGTCATATCTAAAATTCACATGAAATGATGAATGGAGGTAGAAAACATGATTTGATTTGTTAAAGAAAAAATGAAGAGGCAAGGAAAATATCCTGGAAATGGGACATTGATCTGGGTGTCGGAATCATTACAATTTGTGATATAAGTAGGTAAAATAAAATAAAATAATAAACTGATTGGATTGGATTGGAATGGAATCTGATCTGATCCATCCATTTGGCATATGATTCGAGTTGAATTGGGTTCCGGACAGCTTGGGAAACCCATGCTCCTTCCTGTCCTCTCCTTCCCTCATTTCTCAAATACCATCTCCCGCATGGTTTCATCAAGTTCTTCTTTAAAACAATGTAATAGAACACCAAACAATATTTCAGGGAATTCTTTCAACATCTTTTCCTTTTGTTTTTTTCTTCACTCTTCTTATTTTTCATTTCTTATTTGACTGTAATAAAAAAATAAATAAAAGATTAAAAATGTGGGTTCCAAAGGTTTACACATGTGGAGATGAAGTTGGATAAGATTATGTACGGATAATGTTGAACTTGAATATCTCTTTATTTTAGGTATTGCATTCCACATGTCACTTTCCTAGTCGTTCTGTTGTGTCTTCGGTCTTTTTTATTGGTCAAGTTGAATCATTATAGTTTTAGTCTAGTAAGGTATGAGCTACTATATAAGCTCCACCAGAATCATTGTAAAAATTCACGAGTTGATAAATTGATTTATGTTGAAGTCTCTCTCCCTCTGTTTTGCAAGACCCTTGATTTGCAGGATTTCTATTCTACCTATGAATTTATGTTACTATGAGTATGAGCCAACGATCATTGGAGGTCATATGTCAAACGGATTAGACATGCCCAGTTCGCGAAAGATCCCAACACTTGGCCTTTGAGCCACATTTGAAGATCCCAATCCCTACACTTCCGCATCCATGAGGTTAAGGTCGACTCTGATATAAGTAATTTAATTGTTAATGAATTAAACCAGGTCATATCCAAACTGGATGCAAGATACGGAATAAAACATCCGGAGAAACGCAAAGAGACGCAAACGACCGCGACCACAGACACCACTGCGCGGTACCCACTCCGCGAATTTTAAGTGATGGTGGTTAGTTTGATTTTCAGGGTTCCTGGGTTATATCTGATCGTGCAACCTATGGTTTTCAAGGTATTTCTGACACAATCGACGGTTTCCAAAAATTTCATATCCGCCACTTCAGGCCCACGTACCGTCGTCACTGTCGGTCTCAACTGTTTGGCCACATAGTTGACCGTCGTTCCACCACCGTCCGAGCAAAGCATGACGCTGTGATGAACGTGGATTTGTCGGGATCCAATTAATCAAATAAATTTGTATTTAGCCAAAGGCAATTCACAACTACAACGAAAACCGTAGTGTAGCAGTAGAATAACCTCGAGAGTCGATCTCTGAGGACTATAACTAGCTTTATCTAATTTAACTTAAGAATATAAAACAGCAGGCGGCTTAGAAAAGGTTTTTCTTAACAAATAATGGAGATTGGTGATAGTATGGTCCTTCAAAGCATAACAGGTTAATAATCATGCATAAATTCATCGGTTTTGCATAGAGATCTTTGATCAATGAATTGTCTAGTTGTAATTATTAAACACTACGAAGATATAGATTTAGATAGATCAAAGATCAATGAATTGTCCAATTGTGTTCCGTAATTAATCAACACTACGAAGATATAGATTTAGATAGATCAAAGAAATAAAGCAATAACTCAGAGTATAATGCGCGATATAGCCATTAGCATAATTATTAATTCTTCGCTAAGAATTCACATATTATCACCAACGAGAAGTTTAGCTACTCATAGTTGTCATGCAATCAACAGAAATCATACCACGAATGAATGAAAACATGATGAAAGATATATAAAAATAAGTAGAAAAACTGTAAGATACAATGTTACCGAAGGTTGTCAATCTCCGAAGAATCGCGATCTTACAAGCTCCAAACTGCTAAGAAAAAGTATCTCCTAAGGTAAGAACCCCCAGAACAGGCTCTGGGAAATTCCTACCTAAAACTACAGAGAAAGGTGAGAGAAAAGGTCTGGAAAAGTATGAAAAACGGAGAAAACTGAACAACTATATATAGGCTTTCGAATTGTGTGGGGCGAAGGGCCCCACACACCGGGCGATTCGCCTGGTGTGGGGCGATTCGCCCCACATCCCGGGCGACTCGCCCGGGAGTAATTTTCGGCCAGATACGCGTTTTCGACGCGTTTTTGGATTTCTTCCCCTTTTCGGACTCGGTTTCTGACTTCTAGTGACCTTCTAGCCTCCAGATTCGGCCCCTAGACTTCAAATCCTATCCGGAATCTTTCAGATACTCCAATTAGGCTTCTGGAACACCAATTCCTTGTCAACTTCAATATAATTGCCCGGAAAACCTCGTTTTTCAACCAAAACCTGTAAAATAAAAACTAAAGGGAAACGTGACACTATTCTAATAAAATGCACTAAAATATAGCTAAATTAACATAGAGGATAGCTAAAATAGGTGAAAAAGACTCAAATGAAAGTGTAAAATACACATTCATCACGCTGTCAACCATGATGTAAGCTCTCGAAATCACAACCGTCTGTCGTTGTTACCGCACCAATCTCGCCAATAGATGTCCACCAGATCTCCGCATGCGGCCAAGGCAACCAACCAAGAATGACTCACATCATCGGAATATTCAATCCGAAAATTCAAAGTTTCCACGAATAAGCTTGTAGTCGTACTAGGGTTACCGCATACCAGCCCAACGATCACTGGAGGTACACAAACACACCATCGATCAACATCGTGCTTTTGTTGTCCACTGCCACGCCTAGTCCGCCTGTTGTCGTGCTACTGTTGGCCAAGACAACGCCGCCCGACGTGCAGACCAGTGTGCCAGCCGCCGCCAAACCACCGTCATCGTACCACCGCCACTGGCTATTGTGACTCCCAACACACAGACCGGTGTGCCAGCCGCCGCACCACCGTCGTCTTCGAGCATCGCATGACCACCGCCGCTGGCTACTGTGCCGCCTTGTCACATGCTCAGGCCAGCCCGCCACTGAACCTTCCTTGTTCCCAGGTGATATCTCAGCCCGCCACCAAACCTTCCCGGTTCCTAGGTGATATCTGGTCCGGTCCACAGTTTCTAGAAAGAATCTGATCTGCCAAAGATAATGACTATGACTAATCTAGAAATATTCATCAGTGTTAATATCGACCAGATAACTGTTTCTTTTACAACTCTAGAGAATATGGATCGAAAAGCCCTAAGGTCTTATGGTAGAGTCGGAAAAAGTGATAAGGGGAAAATACTAGTTGATAGTGGTGCAACTCTGAACTTTGTAGCACATGATATGGTTGGCCAATGGAAATAGGAACCCAGTAAGTTAGTTGATCCAGTTCGGGTTACTGCCAGTAGTGAACATAAATTAATTGGCCAGACTGCGTTGTTACATGCTCCTATTGTCATTGATAACGTCATGTTTCATGTCGAGCTGTTTGTATTAGCCACATATGGGGTTGAAGTAGTTCTTGGTACACTGTGGCATTCTAAGCTAAGTCCGGGAACCATAGATTTGAAGAGGTAATGCATTGAGGAAAAGTGCAGGGGTGGAGAACAACATCTCATGGGTGTTGGACTTGGAGATCCGAAAGATGTTAGTAGCACCGCTGTTCTGAAAGCTTTACTGGCGAAAGCAATTGAAGAGGTGACTAATACGCAAGGTGCGCTGCCACCAAGGTGCAATTTTGATCATCGGAACCAAGAAGCAAGCAAGAGGATGTCTATCAAGGTAGCCTCCTATAGTCCATTCTCGCCACTAATACTTCTCGTGAAGAAGTAGGATGGCACATGGGGATTTTATACGGACTCCAGAGCTTAGAACTGTTGGAAATTGCGGTATTCACGCGGGGAATGTGAGGGTTAGAATATGGAACAATAGAAAGATAACAAGATAACAAATGAAACAACTTGTACATTAATATATGATACAATATAACAATAAAGGAATTTACAAAGTAAACTTCCCTGTCCTTCTTCACGTCGCAAGGCCAGAATATCATATCTTCAAGCAACTCCATCATGGTGACGAACAACAAGAAATTGGCGAGTAGAGTCGATGGTTTGACCATCTCTCCTTAAGACAATATTTGCCCCGCTCATGGTGCTAACGGAATAACGGCAAATGGTCTCCCAGGATAAAACTACTCTTGAGACGACTAAGGAGCACTCCAAATAGTCGAATCTGGCGAACTTACTTTGAGTATGATTGAGTGCAAAGAGAAAGCAAATGAGAAGAGAAGTATCAAATGCCTTGAATGTGTGTTTGAGAATCAACCATATTCTCATATTTATACTTCTCAAAAGCTTCCATGAAATGGTATGAAAACATTTAAAAAAGATGCAATGAATGGTTGCAAAATGAATGGTTTGCAACCATTCAACCAATTGCCAAAAGGTGCCAAAACCTCGCTGTCTCAGTCACTTGGATAAGGACGTATTTGTTCAAACTAATTCATAAGTGTCGTGTTGGTCCACCGGAAAGGACTTGCAGCTGTTACACGCCAGGTTGTGTGTTCGTGTCCCAAGGGTCACGATTTTTAATTTATGACTTTTAACCAACCTTTTTCTTGTTGGAAACCATTGTGAAAGGTCACAAATTCACTAATTCAAGTTGTTTAACTTGTAAATTAATTTTCTCATCAATTTTGAGCAATTAATTACAATTAAACACAAATGAATAACATTCCAACAATGCATTTTGCATATATCTATGCAAACCTCATTTGCCTTTTATCCATGAATTTTAGCACAGTGGTACCAACCTTATTTGAACGACTTAATTCATTCATGTATCGATCAACACACTATGTGCATTAATCAACTTTCACCACACGGGATTTGAGTGACTTAACACCTTAGTGACATCCATTATCAAATGGAAATACACGATCATGGAAAGCTTGTTTCCAACGTGTTGGGCCCAACTGACCAATACATCGAACGAATTGAAAACTCATTCGTCACACTAAATTCCCAACAAGAACTTCCAATCGTAGATGACATTGTGGACGAGTTACATGGAGCGATGTATTTCATATTTGAGAGCAGGTTATCATCATATCAAATCAAAGCTATCCAATCATAGCTTACACCCGAGACAATCGATGAACTGCGAGGATAGTTGGACCATGCAAGCTACTGCAGAAAGCGTGAATGGCCAATCTAAGGACTAAGGAGTAGCAACTATGAAAAATGATACTTCTATTTGCTACCGCAGTTTATTCAAAATTAAATTTAAAGCAAGCAAAAAAATCTTTGGTTGCTTCCGGTCGGCCGGCATACAAAACTCCGAAACCAATTAATTAAACAAAGATCGATGGTGACACTTACATTTTGGTTTTACAGCATTATTTAATTATTATAAGTGTCATTTAAAACTTTTTATTATTTCATTTTAATACCATTTATTTCAAAGAAATTAATTGCAATGTCTTAAAAGTTAGTCATTCGTTTGGACCACTTTTGATCTCTTTATTATTTTTTTTCCCCTAAAGAGTTGATATTCCTTTCTTTTTTAAAGTATTGGAACACGAAACATCCCTAGCCACAATTACAAATTTACAAGTTGATTTTGGATCTTAGATTTGTGAAGATTAAAAATAACACTCCAATGTAAATTATGTAATTTAATAATGAAGACAGAAGAAGATTGGGTTTGGTCAAAATCTGAAAGAATGGAGCCAAAGCCGAATAAGCACAAACAAAGGTATCCTTTCTACTCTATCAACAAGGTGACATTGGTTGGATTCTACGGTTAATTAATTAGGGGTCATATTGTCCCAACATCCCACACAAATTGTCCATTACCAACTCCACATCACAAAAAAATAAAACATAGCAAAATATATGGATCTTACAAAATAAATATGCAACCGTGCCAATGAGGCTGAGGTCATGACCCTAGAGGTCCTGAGTTCGATCTCCATCTAGTGCGTGATTATATCTAGTTTATTACTAACTTTGTAATATAGTTGTGAAATTGTAATGGTTTAATTTTGAATGTTGATGATGGTATTAGTTGAGAATCTATGACTCATGTAATATCAATATTAAAAAAAAATAAAGTGGCCCTATCGAGTTAAGAATTAATGATATGGATGTGTACATCACGAGCCTTAACGAGTCTACTGAGTATCACTCGAGATGCTCGACTCGTTTGTAAGACAAGTTTACAACGATGCTCGAACTCGATTCAAAAT
This sequence comes from Plantago ovata, assembly GCA_028274465.1. NCBI lineage: Eukaryota > Viridiplantae > Streptophyta > Magnoliopsida > Lamiales > Plantaginaceae > Plantago > Plantago ovata. The sequence goes on along the minus strand of CM051456.1, from coordinate 103,089,938 downwards.
CCTTGTAGAACGACTTGAGCTCGAACATTACCAATCTAAGCGGCCCTCGCGGCCGGTAAGGCTCGATTTGCATAACAAAACTACGTAATATGTTAGGAGTTACAAGGGTGACCGAGTGGTTAAGGTGATGGTGTAGCAAGGAGAGGTCAGAGGTTCGAATTCCAACGAAAACATAAGGTGGCTAAAGATATTTAGAGTTATAGGGTGGTTAATGAATAGTGTAAGAGTAGAAACAAAGTAGGGTTAGATTGACCTTATTTATAAATTAAAAAAAAACCACTAATAATATATTAGAATCGCAATGATACTGAATTTCTCATAATTAATGACTTCTGAACAGGAACATATCGTACTATGTGCAATAGTTTGTCTTTGATCGTATCATGGAAGTCAAATGGATCTCGAGCACGATTTTTATCGAGCTTTAAAATTAAGTGATAAATCAGAACTTCACGAACTTTGAGCTTGCTCACGAGCTTTTTACGAGCGGATAAAGTAATATAATAATTATTTAAAGTTACATATTTAGCTTAAAAATGATATTTAATATGTTAATATATATTCACAAGAAATTATATGTATATATTTAGATATAACTATAAATATATGCCTAAATAATAAAAATAAATAAAAAATAATATTAAATTAATTATTGCTCGCGAGCTTCGATCATTTCTTCAGTGTGATCGATTCAAGCTTGAAATGAGTCGATCACGATCGCGATCAAACTCGCGTTGACCGATCGCAAGCACTGAGCTTTGACCGATCTTTTTCACGATTGCTCACGACCAACTCGATTCGTTTAGTTACACCATTAATTCATTAATTCAGAATATATATTTTTAAACAACAAAAAATTTAATGATAAACTTTAAGAGTAAAGTTACAAATGAAATTTTTTAGCTAATAATCTCCTCCTTCTCTTAAAATATTTTCAATGATATTGTCGGAGTAATATTTAGAAAATTGATTAAAAATAAATGAGAGTTTGAAAAATACTTATGATGAATGGTAATTTTATATGCATATATATTAATTTAAAGTTTTAGATATAAAGTTTTATTTATTTTAATTTATGTTTTGAAGAATTATTATATGAAAATAACAATCTTTTAGAGAGAATATAGTCAGTATTGTATATCAGGGATAGCTAAAATCATTACATCTCCGAAACCTTAACAATGCAAGTCCCTTCTTGTCTCTCCCATGTGACATTTATCTTTTTATTCGAAAAGAAAGCACTCATATTAAACATTAGGAGTTTACAGTACGATAAGAAACAACACTATCCTTCAACATTACATTAATTAGCCATACTGGACTACTATCCCAAATATAAACAAAAGATTGCATTGGTGGTTCTGCGATGTTCCGTACATAAGTCTTCTTTCTTCCTTCTGCCGCCAATGCGTCTACTACTTGGTTGGCTTCTCTGTGCACAAAATGTGGTTGCACTTCTTCCATCTGGCTTAATAATTCACCTATGTTCTGCAAGACTACCTCCTGGTGTGTTGCTGCTGGCTCTGCCCTATTAAGACATGAAAGAAGATATTTGGAATCAGTCTGAATGACAATTTTTCGACATTCTATGCGCATGCAAAATTGTAATCCAAAATGTAATGCATGTATTTCTGCAGATGCAGCAGTAGTTCTTCCCAAAAATTTTGCTCCTGCTATTATGATAATGGAGTAATAGCGTAATACAAATGAAACTCAACTTTATACTTTTTTGGACACAATAACTTATTTTTTGGAACCTAAATCTAACTACCATATTTCTACTGCTCTACCATTTGTGTATATATACCCACCTTATATTCTAATTATGCATATATCATCTTATACTTCTATTGGGGTTCGAACATCCGACATCTCATATGCAACTCCATTAACTTTATCACTCGACCACCTTAATTCATAACTTCGTGAACACAATAATTTAGGCAATTGTTTATTCTTTACAAGGTATTTGGATGAGAGGATACTTATAAGTAGGAGATTAAACTTGTATGAACCACCTAAAAAAATAACGAACAATGTTCACATGCATAAACTTGTGCATGTCTAAATTTTTTTTCGTGCATTAATCAATAATTTATATACTACAATATATTTAGAATATATTGTCATGAAAATTATTATTTATATTTATATTAAATCACTAAAAGGAAATATGATTTTAGTGAATTGTTATACATACTTAAAATATTATAGAGAATGAGTTTGAAACGATTTTAGAGAAATTTTTATAGGAAAACTGTTGTAAATGCTCTTAGGCTTCAACCTAGTCACGTCTACGTAGGAGTGTCAAAATGGTGAACCAATATGATACTTTATCTTATTAAATGGATAACCATTTAAGTTAGAATAATTTTTCTTTTTTGAAAAACGGTAAGTATTACGACTACTTTTACACTAATTCTATACAAAGATCCTACACCAATTTATACCTCAACACCTAAACCACCTTATGTCTTTGTCAGGGGTCGAACCTTGCACCTTTCATTCACAACTATAGCTCCTTTCCGCGCACCAACTTATAGCTCCTTTTAAGTTAGGATAATTATATTGTAGTTTTGGGACTTGAATGTGTAATGGATGTTGATTATATGAATAATGATGTATTTACTGGGCTTCGTCATTTGTTGAATTTGGACAATAAACTACGATATTTATCCAATGGATAAGACCGATATCCTAATGGTTAACCATTTTGACACCCCTAGGTCTAAGCTAATTATATAAGTTCCACTTCAGTCACCGTAAAATTCATGAGTTGATGAATAAGCTTTCTATCGAATCTCTCACCTACCTGCAAGACACGTGATTTTGCGGGTTTTCTCTCTCCCACCATTTGTTTGTGGCTACGTAGTATGAATTTTGGAAGATCCTGGAATTTGGGCCAACCTACTTTAATTTATGGGCTTATGGATTTTTTTTGTCTTGGGACATAAGTTAGGTTAGAGAGTTATAAGGATGATAGAGTCTATATATGTATATGTTTCTCACTATATATAGGGGTCTCAAAAAATTAAACGTTTCCTATACGTTTCCGTTTCTTACTTTTTTAAATTTTAACGTTTCCACGTATCCATTTCATTTCCGTTTCCGTGCTTCCTAGTTTGCAGAAGCTAGCTAGCTTTTATTTGCTTAAACTATTCTTAATAAAATTTTGTTTAGCTCTTAATCATATTTGATGTAATATCTGATACGGTATAAAATTAGTAACATATATATTAATTATTCTACACGCATGAATCATGAGTACTAATGGGTTCTGAAATTCGACTAGTAAAGCGTAAGAAATTCGACTGTTTATGTGCGTAGACACTCAGATTCGGAAGAAAAAAATATGATAATTTATAATTTTTGATTAAAAAATACTCCCTCCAAGATATAGTACTATAATATAAGTATAATGGTATCTCTGGTAGAATATTGCGTCGGAGTACCTTCTGTGATACAAATTGAATAAGTGAGTACCCATTCCTCATCAGAAAAAAATAAAACAATTAAGCACCTTATACTATGATACAAGTTGAAGTGGGTATTTTTGTGAAATTAGGCCATATCCCAGTCACACGTTCAAATGAACCGGTCCTATACGAGTACTATGTAATACGAAGTATTTACTAAATTTTACTTTGTAAAAAAAAAACAATTGGGATGTACATTTAGAGATTGTGAAATGAGTGGAACTTGAATTTGAGAATTTGGTGTTGTTGTTGCTGCTGCTGCTGTTGTTGTTAATATTATTATTATATAAAAAAAACAATGAATGTTTGTACAAAATTAGTGGGCAACCGAGAAACAAGTTGTGCTCCCACTCCTTTAACGATAGCAAAACTAATCCTGGGAAAAATATGATGAGAAACACGCGCTCTAGCATCCCCAGCCAAAGAGAAATCACGGACCTGAACAAGCAAAGCAACAACATCAGCATCCAACTCACCTAGTGTCGAGAAAGAGAAAGGAAGTAAATCATATCCCTCAGCCGCACAGAAGTCCCGATACTTCGCACACTTGCGCTTGGCAGCCTCAATAATAATAATAATAATAATAATAATAATAATAATAATAATAATAATAATAATAATAATAATAATTAATAATAATAATAATAATAATAATTATTATTATTATAATTATAAAACTAGACTTTTATTAATCACGTAAAATTGTAAGGGAGTCGAGAGACAAGCTGCACTCCCACCCCATTCTGGATACAAAAGCTAAGTCTAGAAAAAAGAAAATCACCACTCCTAACATCGTTGGAAAGACTAGATGCTTGAGGCGCGAAAGAGTAGCCAACGTCTCCTGGTCAAGCTCCCCAAAAGTAGAGAAGGCAAAAGGGATGAACGCATAGTCGTGTTCTGCACACTTGGAAGAGTACTTTCTCTTCTTGTTCTGCACGGCAACCTGTAAAGCAGCTCCAGGAGCCCAAGAATCCACCCTACCACCAGCAAACAGAGAGGTACCAGTGACATCCAAACAAGCGTCTTTTCCTTGGGACCAATTGTACAACAACAGGTCCGCCAGACGTAGATCTCGCCCATCGTCGGAGAGGAACCCCATAGGGGACTCCTTTCGCGCAGCAACGCCAACCTTAGAGCAGATGTCAGCCAAAGTGTCCCGCACAAGATTGTGTCGGAACTTTACCCCACCTCGCTAGAACAGTGAACAACGTGGTCTCCCCACTGGTCCATCCGACGCACATTACAACTCGAGCAAGAGGAGCCATCAGGAACAAAGGGACCGCCAGGCGATAACACAACACAACACGAAACTGACGTGGGTTCATCCGCTGCACCAACCCATCAATAGGAATGGTGAATAAGAAATCATGGGCATGAGGGGCACGCACACAACTAAGCAGAGCCTCCTGTCGACGACTCAGACCAAAACGTGACGTCATATGTGCATCAATGACACCAAAATAGTTCTTTGCCAATGACTTCTTGAACTGTGGGGCAGGAGACCTAGAGGTAACAGAGAGAACATCAACTCCACAAAAGGCCGCGAAACTGTCAAGAGACGACTGAAAGGTAGGACCAAAAGAAACAATCCCAGACCTCAATAGAATCCTATCCTGCAAAGAGCTAGACTGCAAGCGAGGGGCGAGAAAAGCATATTGGCTGACATCCTCAGCACACAAGACCCCCAGACCTCCAAGTCTGATGGGAGGTGTGGCAAGCCGCCACTGCCAATCCCCAAAATTGGGCCCTGAACCTGTAACGATCATCTCCAAGAAAGTATGCAAGGCCTGATCAAACTGAACTAGAGCGTCATCACAAGACAAAGGAGGGAAGGTCCTCAAAGCATAAGATAACTTCGCCACCCCCGCACAATTGCAAAGAAGAAGAAGCTCACACTGGGGGTCATCAAGCTTGCGGATAGCCTCCACCAAAGAGATGGTTTTGGATACCCGGCGCGCAGCTAAACCACGTCAAAATCCAGAATCCGCACTAACAGAGCCCCCAAGGAGCTTGACACCCTGTAGCGGACGAGAGATAGAAGCAGGGAAAAGGCAAGCCACCCTTCCACGAGGGTCCTCCACTCGCCAGAAAATCTCTGTCTTATCGACATTCAGATGCAACCCACGGGTTGGCCCATCCACACGAATAATATCTAGTGCCTTGGCAACCATAAGAGTATCACCAATGATAGTGTCGTCGTCAAGATACCAAGCCTGAAGAGAGAGCTCACATGATTGATGAATAGCATGGACCAACGGATGCAGGACCACTGAGAATAATAAAGGATCCAAAGGATCCCCTTGCTGAACCCCCTGACACGATCGAAGAACCGAGTCCCTATAATAATGTCGAGCAGGCCTGGAATAACAAAACTCAACCCAAGGTGAAATGGTCGGACACCTCAACCGAGTCTCCCGAAGAAAAGCATTCCTGTCAACAAGGTTAAACGCATTCTTAAAATCCACAAAAAGCATAGAGAGCCCAACCTCGTCCCCTCTAGCCTCCACAAACTTGTTGACGGAATGCAGAATAGCCTCGCAACCACCCGAGACCCCAACACCAAACTGAAAATCCTGTAAGTACGTAGTCATCGTGTTCCCAACAGAAGAAGAGGCAACCTTAGAGATCAACCTCCTCCAAACAGTACCAACGGCAATGGGTCGAATTTCCCCTCCTAGCTTATTGAGAGGAGTTAACGGAGCACTGACAACGAACTCCCCAAGTGGGCTAGGACACTTGCCTGAAAGGAACAGGTTGACAACCCCGGTGATAGAAGCTAACAGGCTATCAGAAACTACAGAAGCAGCACCCTCCAAAACGTCTAACAAATGCTGAGCTCTGAGTCCGTCACGACCACAGGAAGTACCTTTGGGGAATCTCTGAATCCTATTCAACACAAGATCTTCCTGAACTAATAGAGCATCCTCCCCAAGCAAAGAAGAAGGCACAACCGGAGGATAGGCAAAGGGGTTCTTGGAGTCCAACTCAACCAAAGGTGTCAGGAGTGTCATGGGCAACACCAAAAGAAGTGAGGAATAATACAACAATATTATATCAATGCTTTTTTTGTCATTTTATGAGTGAGCTTATAAGCTCATCGCTAAATACGCACACTAAAATCGGTTAGCTTATCAACTGACTTACCAATAAACTTATCAACAACCTTATCCGGTCCAGTCAGCTTATAGTTTGCTAACACAGTCTAACTTGAAGTATTATTATTATTATTATTATTATTATTATTATTATTATTATTATTATATATATTATGCAGCGGTAGAAGAGAAGGTCAGAAGGGAATTTGAAAATTAGGGGTATTATTATTATTATTATTATTATTATTATTATTATTATTATTATTATTATTTATTTATTTTTTATTTTTTTTTATTATAATTTTTTATGTATTAATCACACAAAATTGAAAGGGAGTCGAGAGACAAGTTGTGCTCCCACCCCTTTGTGAATACAAAAACTAAGTCTCGAAAAAAGAAAAACACCACTCCTAACATTATTAGAAAGACTAACACACAAATGCCTGAGGCGAGAAAGAGTAGCCAACGCCTCCTGGCCGAGCTCCCCGAACGTAGAGAAGGCAAAAGGGATGAACGAGTAGCCATGATCAGCACACTTGGAAGAGTACTTCCTCTTCTTCTTCTGTACGGCGTTCTGCAAAGCCACCCCGGGAGCCCACAAATCCACTCCCCCACCAGCAAAAGGAGAGGCATCGGTAACATCCAAGCAAGCGTCTTTGCCTTGGGACCAGTTGTACAACAATAGGTCCACTGGACGTAGGTCCCGTCCATCATCGGAAAGGAACCCCATAGGGACCTCTGTCCGCACAGCAACACCAACCTTAGAGCAGATGTCAGCCAAGGTATCACGCACAAGATTGTGCCGAAACTTCACCCCCACCTCACTGGAACAATGAACAGCGTGGTCCCCCCACTGGTCCATCCGATACACATGACAACTCGAGCAAATGAAACCATCAGGGAACAAAGGGACCGCCATGTGATAACACAACACAACACGAAACTGCCGAGGGTTCATCCGCTGCCCCAACCCATCAATAGGGATGGTGTAAAGGTAATCCTGCGCATGAGGGGCAGGGATACAACTAAGAAGAGCCTTCTGCCGACGACTCAAACCATAACGTGACGTCAGATGTGCATCAATGACACTAAAATATCTCTTTGCCAGAGACTTCATGAACTGGGGGGCAGGAGAGCTAGAGGTAGCAGAGAGAACATCAACTCCACAAAAGGCCGTGAAACTGTCAAGAGCATACTCGAAGGTAGGACCAGAAGAAGCAATCCCAGACCTCAACAGAATCCTATCCTGCAACGAGCTAGACTGCAAACGAGAGGCGAGAAAAGCATACTGACTGACATCCTCAGCACACAAGACCCCAAGACCTCCAAGTCTGATGGGAAGTGTGGCAAGCCGCCACTGCCAATCCCCAAAACCAGGCCCTGAACCTGTAACGACCAACTCCAAGGAAGTACGCAAGGCCTGATCAAACTGAACTAGAGCATCCCCATAAGACAAAGGAGGGCAGGTCCTAAAAGCATAAGATAATTTCGCAACCCCCGCACAATTGCGAAGAAGAAGAAGCTCACACTGCGAGTCATCAAGCTTGCAGATATCCTCCAACAAAGAAATGGTCTTGGATACCCGATGCGCAACTAGATCACGGCAAAATCCAGAAACCGCACTAACAGAGCCCCCAAGGAGCTTGACACCCTGAAGCGGACGAGAGAGAGAAGCAGGAAAAAGACCAGCCATCCTTCCACGAGGGTCCTCCACTGGCCAGAAAAGCTCCATCTTATCGACGTTCAGATGCAGCCCACGGGCTGGCCCATCTACTCGAATGATATCTAGTGCCTTGGCGACCATAAGAGTATCACCAATGATAGTGCCATCGTCAAGATACCAAACCTGAAGGGAGAGCTCACATGACTGATGAATAGCATGTACCAGCGGATGCAGAACTAGAGAAAATAATAAAGGACCCAAAGGATCCCCCTGCTGAACCCCTTGACAAGACCAAAGAACCGAATCTCCATAGTAAAGCCGAGCAGGCCGAGAATAACAGAATTCTACCAACGGAGAAATGGTCGGACACCTCAACCGAGTCTCCCGAAGAAGAGCACTCCTGTCAACAAGGTTAAACGCATTCTTGAAATGCACCAGGAGCATAGAGAGCCCGACCTCATCCCCTCTAGCCTCCACAAACCTGTTAACAGAATGAAGAACGGCCTCACAATCACCCGAGACCCCAACACCAAACTGAAAATCCTGCAAATACGTAGTCATCGAGCAACAGAAGAAGAGGCAACCTTAGAGACCAGCCTCCTCCAAATAGTACCAACGGCAATGGGTCGAATACCCCTTCCTGGCTTAACGAGAGGAGTTAAAAGGGACACTTGCTATAAACTCCCCAAGCGGACGAGGACACTTGCCCGAAAGAAAAAGGTTGACAACCCCAGTGATTGAAGCTAACAAACCATCAAAAACCGCAGTAGCAGCACCCCCCAAAACATCCAACAAATGTTGGGCTCTGAGACCGTCGCGACTGCAAGAGGTACCTTTATTATGTAGGGAAAATCAATAAATTAAAAACACTGAATGTTTTTCACAAAATTAGTGGGCAGCTGAGAAACAAGTTGTGCTCCCACTCACTTAGCAATAACAAAACTAACTCTAGAAAAAATAAAATGAGTAGCGCGCGTCCCAGCATCCTGAGCCAAAGAGAAACCTCGGATTCTAACAAGCAAATCAACATCATCAGCATCCAACTCCCCAAGTGTCGAGAAAGAGAAAAGAAGGAATCCATATCCCTTAGCTGTAGACAAGTCCCGATACTACGCACACTTGCGCTTGGCAGCATCAACAATCGCATGTCCAGGCACAAAGTCCACCACCCCAAAACGGGTCAAGGGGGAAGACCCGGTCAGATCCACACAAACATCCCGTCCCCTATCCCAAGCATAAAGGAGCAAGTCTGCAGGACGGAGGGACCTGTCACTCCCGTCGCTCAAACCAATATCCACCTCCTTACCAGCAGAAATGCCAGATCGGTAACTGTAAGAAAATATGGTCAGAGTTACCCCTAGGGTACGCAGCGGAATTTCAAATTTTTTTTAACATACAGGTTAATTGATTATGCATATGTCGTATATATATAAACACGTCAATTAAAAGACTAACCTTACTTCCAAAGCAGCTTCCAAGTCTTCGTAATAATCCGGTGCATCTTCTCCTTCATTGAAGTCGAAGATATCTACAATACTCTGATTATCTGCAAGACAATAAGAGTTAGTTTCCAGCTCCTAGAACCTCAACCTTGGTATCCACGGATGAACAGCCTATCGGAAGAATGCTAGGATATTCTTTGTGTGACCAAGAAGACGGGGCGGCGATTCCTCCGGTGAGGTGGCGCGCGCGGGTGGCTATAGAGGAGGGGAGAGTTTTTATTTTCTCTAAGAAAACTGGGTAGGATGACTGTGAAAGTCTATGTCAAAAACTCTCTAATAGTCTACTATATATAATAGTCAATAGAAGTCTAAAGCATAAGCAATTAGACTTCGTAAAGGAATAAGAATCTAATTCTTATCGCACAAGGAAACCAATATCAAGTCTAGATTCATTCCCAATCAAATTAAAACTCAATCAGGAAAATCTAACTTATCCCTTGGACTTCTAATAGAGGAATGAGTCGAACTCCTTTCTCCATCTTATCCATGCGCGCGCGCGCGCCCTGTCCTACGGGAGGTGGGTCCCAATTTTGGGACCCACTTATAGTTCTATGGCAATTCAAACTTCAAGTAGATTTTGCCATGTGCATATGTTAATTCTAAATTAACATATCCTTTCAAATCAAACCTCTATTATATTTCCAAAATATAATCTTTAATTGTATTTACATGAAATACAATTAATTAGCCAATTCAATTAATAATTCCAAATCATTAATTGAACCACCAAATATTATAATTAATTCCAAATCAATTATAATCCATCAATCACAATTAATTCCAAATTAATTGCGATTCCATCTTCAAGGATATTCTGATAGGCTGAATCACCACATAGTGTGACCCATAGGGCCTCATCGTATTAAGCAAGTCCTAGACTAGGCAACATGGAATTCCTAGACGGTTCCATTTGCAATATTAATACATGAGGACGTTTGAGAGATTTCTCAAAGCTAACCCTTTCGTTGTGAAGCCTGTTGCGCTCAACGCGGCGATGGTAAGGTCCCTTCACCTGACTTGCTCGAATGTATCTAGGATCGATGAAGTGTCTATCCCAATAATACATCCACGGGCGTCTCAGGGAGTTGCTTGGTTAAGATATACTTATGACCATCATAATATATCATTTGCACTGGCCAGTGACTTTACCAACACAACTATGCAGACTATGAGCAGTACTCTCCTGTGCTACACTTGAGAGATGAATCCTTCACAGAATCACTTATCATCCCCATTTGTATGTAGCCATAATCCTGGATCGTGTCTTAGGTCAACTGCTTATTCAGAGCTGACATCGACGGGTCCACCAAGGATATGGGGCAACAAATGTGATGATAAAGTCCTGTAAGTACAAAGGACGACTGGCATCACTTCGACAACTTACCGGTTCCCATAGACACTTCGGTGTAGATTATACATCGATGGGAGTGTCCGGTGGGTACTTCCATTGTTCGATAAACCTTCTTCGAACAACTATGCGCAGTTATGGGAACGTTTCTCGATTGTCCAACAATTCGTTCCGTGGCCGTGGGATCGGCTCACACTTGCTCCAACAAGTATAACCTCCACGCATACTAGTCTCGTCTGGTTCATTCAGACCCCTACATCCAAGATGAACCTCGACTAGGGAGAGTTTGGGATAGATGATAACTCACATAGCTCCCACTATCTGTGTGATCGGTCATCTATCCGAGGGGACATGTTTAATATCAATACAGACAGTAATAAAGATATGACATGCTGCATGCCTGGTGTAATATAAATATGAAAGCGATACTCAACAGTAAAAGCAACAAACATATGTTATATTACGTTGACCTGTGTAATAGTACATATATGCCCTCTATAAGGGCACCATGCCCTTAGTAAGGACTGTCTCTAGGACATATACACTATCAATCTCCCACTTGGACTAGAGCCAGTCACCTTTATGCCTAATGCCCAGATTAGCATAATGTCTTAAGTGGACTTCCACTGATAAGACCTTGGTGAAAGGATCTGCCACGTTGTCCGTGGTAGAGACACGTTCTATACTAATTTCTCCTCTATCTATAATCTCACGTATAACGTGATATTTTCTAAGTACATGTTTGTTCTTGTTTGTAGATCTAGGCTCCCTAGCTTGAGCGACGGCGCCCGTATTGTCACAATAAATCGTTATTGGACTAGGAGCAGGAACAACCCTCAATTCCTTCAAGAACTCTGAAATCCAGACAACTTCTTTCGATGCTTGAGATGCAGCAGTGTACTCGGCTTCTGTGGATGAGTCAGCAACCGTGGCTTGCTTAGAACTCTTCCAACAGACATCTCCTCCGTTCAATTTGAATACGTATCCTGTCTGTGACTTAAAGTCATCAGGATCTGATTCAAATCCAGCGTCGACATACCCAGACATCTTTAATTCTGGTTCTCCACCAAACACCAAGAACATCTCTTTAGTCCGTCGAAGGTACTTAAGAATGTTCTTTACAGCAGTCCAGTAAGGTACTCCTGGATTCTGTTGGTGTCGACAAGTGACACTAAGCGCATATGCCACATCGGGCCTTGTGCAATTCATTGCATACATTATAGACCCTACTGCCGAAGCATAGGGCGAACGACTCATTGCATTTCTTTCTTCATCAGTTTTAGGACCATCCTTAATTGATAAGACAATCCCATGCCTAGCTGGGAGAAAGCATCTCTTTGAGTCGTCCATCTTATAACGCTTCAGTATTTTGTCGATGTAGGTGGACTGTGTCATTCCTAACATCCTCTTGGATCTATCTCTAAAGATCTTGATCCCTAGGATGTAGTTCGCTTCACCCAAGTCCTTCATCGAGAAGGTACTTGATAACCAAACTTTAGTCTCTTCTAGCATAGAGACATTGTTTCCCATGATCAAAATGTCATCTACATAAATGATCATGAAAACAACTCCTTTGTCGCTGTGTCTAGCGTAGACACAGGGATCTTCCTTGCTTCTGATGAAGTCAAACGATTTGACAGCTTCATCAAAGCGGATATTCCAGCTCCTTGACGCTTGCTTTAGCCCATAGATGGATCTTTGTAATTTGCATACAGCAGTTGGCCTGGTTTTACTAATAAAACCTTCCGGCTGTACCATATAGACCTCTTCCTCAAGGTTTCCATTGAGGAAGGCAGTCTTTACATCCATCTGCCAGATCTCATAATCATAGTAGGCAGCTATCGCAAGTAGAATTCGAATGGACTTCAATTTGCTACCGGTGAAAAGGTTTCATCGTAATCGATGCCATACCTTTGCGTGTAGCCTTTTGCCACAAGCCTAGCTTTGTGCGTTTGTACCTTGCCATCGGCATCTGTCTTTCGTTTAAAGACCCATTTGCACCCAATAGGTCTAACCCCTTGGGGCAAGTCTACCAAGTTCCAAACTTGGTTCTGGTACATTGAATCCATTTCTAATTCCATGGCCTCTTGCCATTTGTCTGAGTCAATATCAATCATTGCCTCTTTGTAGGTCTCGGGATCTTCCCAATCTGATAAACCGACATCAAGTTCACTGATGTCTTCTATCATAAGGTTTTGCTTCTAAGGTCCTCTTAGGATCCTCTTCGACCTACGGAGTTCGACTTGTTCTGGTGGTTTTCTTTTCTGACTTCGTGTAACACGAACATTATCAGTGGGTATTGATGCAGTTGGTCGCTGGGCGCGACCCTGTTCCCTTGCGGGAGGCTGCTCTTGTGCAACTTGTTGCACAGGCTGGTTGACAACGGGTTCTATTGGTGTGGTTTCAACTGTTGATCTAATCACAGGACTCCCACTGACTATGACGTGCCTAGCAAGTGTCATATCATCACCCTTGTCTGCTTCGAAAGCTCCCACTGAACTTGAGTCCAAATCAGAAGATTTAGAGACCTCATGTTCGCGCGTGTCAATGTCTTGAATTTCTTCAAGTTCTATCATGTCATCTAACCTCTCTTCTTCGAGGTATTCAGCTTCTAAAAATTTGACGTTTCTAGATACGATCACCTTGTGATCTTCAGCATGATAGAATTCATAGCCTCTCGTCTGACGAGGATAGCCTAAGAAATTTACTTTAACACCCTTGACATCTAACTTATCAGTGAGCATCAGTTTGACTATCGCAGGACAGCCCCAAGGTCTAAGATAGCCCAGTGAGGGCTTCTTTCCCTTCCATAACTCATAAGGAGTTTTCTCCACTGATTTAGATGGTACACGGTTCAGAATGTAGATTGCAGTTTGTAGTGCATATCCCCACAGATATTTTGGAAGAGTCGAGAATCCAATCATTGATCTTACCATGTCTAACAGGGTTCGATTCCTCCTCTCAGACACACCATTTAACTGTGGTGTTCCAGGAGGAGTCCATTGCGATTGAATTCCATTTTCCTTCAAGTAGTCGATAAATTCTTCACTAAGGTATTCACCTCCTCGATCTGATCGAAGAGTGACTATCCTTAGGTTCAATTCATTCTCGACCTCATTCCTAAACTCCTTGAATTTCCCAAAGGTCTCGGATTTATTCTTCATAAGATAAATATATCCATACCTTGAGAAATCGTCAGTAAAGGTGACGAAGTAAGGATAACCCCCACGCGCATGGACTTTGAAAGGTCCACATACATCGGTATGTATGAGCTCTAAGCAGCGAGTGGCACGAACACCTTGTCCAACAAAAGGTTTGTTCGTCATCTTACCCTTAACACATGATTCGCATGTACCATATGAATCAAATGGTTCTAAGTAGTCCAACTTCCTTAGTCTTTGAATCCGTGTTTCATTGATATGGCCTAGCCGACAATGCCATAGATAAGATGGATTATTCTTCCTTCTTGAAGACGGTTGTTTGTCATGTATTTGAAATAAAGGTAGACTACTTTGCAAAATATATAAACCATTCACCAAGCGAGCTTTTCCATAATACTGATTATTTAATGAAAAATAACAAGTATTATTCGCAAATCGAAAGGAAAAACCCATATTGTCTAACAATGGAATGGAAATAATATTTCTGACAATGGATGGAACAAAATAAACATTATCAAGTTCTAAACATTGTCCCGAAGGTAAATCTATCTTGCTGCGTCCAACGCGTTTGGCTTCAACTGGATTGTCGTTCCCAACATGCAAGTTGATTTCACCTCGCTTGACTAGCCTGTGATCAATTAGCCCTTGCACATTATTACAAATGTGTGAGCCACATGCTGTATTCAATACCCAACCATTGGAGTCAAAAGTAGTCATGTTCATTTCAATAACAAACAACCTGAGCCAGAAGCCGATGGCTTCTTAGCTTGATCCGCCCTAAGCTTAGGGCAATCTTTCTTCCAATGTCCTTTCTGCTTACAGAAAAGACATTCATCTGTGCACACCCTTCCGCTTCTATTGAACTTCTTTTTCTGGTTCGGACGCTTAGGCTTATCACTCCAAGTGTTAGCCTTGGCTCCCGACTTTCCCTTACCCTTAGCACCTTTGTTTCTCGGGTTTGGGTTAGACGGTTGCCCAACAAGCATGATCGACTTTTCCTTCTTAGGAAGAGTTTGATCATATGTCTTCAGCAGATTATGAAGTTCAGGCAGTGTTACGTCCTTCGCATTCATCGTGTAATTAATGATGAACTGCGAATACGAACTCGGCAATGATTGAAGGACAAAGATCACCATGATCTTGTTCTCTAGCTTAACGCCGGCATCGGCAAGCTTTTCAAAGAGACCAATCATTTTGAGAACATGCTCAGACATGTTCCCTCCTTCAATGAGCTTGCATCTGTGTATCTCTTTGATCAAATCAAATTCAACACTTCTAGATGTCGTCTTAAAGAGCGACTCAAGATGCTTCAGCATCTCATACGGCAACATGCTTTCATGTTGCCTTTGCAGCTCATTGCTCATTGCCGCCAGCATAATACACTGCGCGGATCTAGCATCCTCAAGATGCTTATCAGACTTTGCCTTGTTGGCTTGATTCCAAGCAGCAACCTGATCGGCAGTCTGATTTTCGGGGCACACGAGAATGACCTCGTCCAAGACGTACTCAATCTTTTCGTACCTCAGCACCAAACGTATATTCCTGATCCAATCTAGGAAGTTTGGTCCGGTCAAAATTTGCTTCTCAAAGACAGCACGGAGCGAGATACTCGCTATTTCTAATATCCTTAGGAGAAATAATATAGAACGAAAATAATAAATCAACTATTGAAATATTATTTCTAAATACACAGTCAACATAACTAAAGAACAAGGTCCCTTTAGATGTTTAGCTCCCACTATTTTCACATATGCTTGCCCCCACAACAAACATACGCGTAATGTCCAACATGTTACTGTAGTGGCCAAGATCCAAATCCATACTATGCTATACTCCAATGGGGGCTGGTCGCATAGCATAATATGACCGGTAGGACTATCCAATTGCGTCATGCAACTCTTGCTTGTTAAATCTAATTTAACCCGATGCCCTACATACTGTACCTATCGAGGTCGCTAGATACAATATGCAGTAAGTCATAACCATAGGCTTACTCTAATCCGACGATCACTACGAGTCTTGCAAGACGAGGTCGCCAATACAAGAAAATGCAATGTAAGTCTAGAATTAAAGCACCCTATGGAAAGCATCTCAGAAATGCATATATATATATATATATATATATATATATATATATATATATATATATATATATATATATATATATATATATATATATATATATATATATATATATATATATAATATATGTACTTATATTAGTTGGGGCTTGTTACTTGAGGGTTGTCATCAGTCATCTACAAACAAATAAGGGCGCCGCCTACCCATCATGCATGAACAATCTACACGTAATGGATGTCGCCTATCCATTCTAGTTCTAAACGCGGTCAAGCACATAATGGGTGCCGCCTACCCATACATAAATATGCGGTCCAACATATAAGAGGGCGCCGCCTACCCTCGCATGCATAGCGGTCGAACGGAAAGTAAAATACTTGGTATTTAAATATGCATTGTCAAACAATAGCATATCGAGCATATGAAACAAGTAGTAGCCTATGTGGATGACAAATGACTTCATAATTTCATTATGAAAATTATAATCCCATACTTATAAAATCTCTATGAAATAATTGAAAATTTGGACTAGATTGAATAATCGAAAATTCTATTGACCAAGTAGCAATTTTCGAAAACCCGAAGAACTTAATTGTAATTTTTGAAACCTTGGAGGTGTTAAATCTAAAATTCAAAAGTAGAAGGACTAATTTGCAATAAACAATAAATTGATAAATTACAAATAAGCCCTTTAACTTTATACTAATTAAATTTAACCCCTCTAGTTAAAAACAATTACAATTAAATCATATTTATATTCCAAATATAAAATTCAATCCTCAAAATTTTCAAAATTCGATTTTGGGTCCAACCCGGAAAAAATATATATATTTATTAAAATATGTGACGGGACCTAGTCCCGTCCCCACGGTACCCGCGGCCACGGGCGCCCGGCGCCCGCGGCACGCGGGTACCGGCGCCGCGGGTGCAGGCGCCTAGCGCCCCAGGCGCCGGGCGCCTGCGTTCGCAGGCCCGGGGTACCTGCGTCCCGCAGGTACCCGGGTGCCCGCGGCACACGGGCGCCTAGCGCCCGTGCCGCGGGCCCACCGCCTGCGTCACGCAGGCGGCCCGGTCTTAAAATATATTTTTTTTTCTTTTTTTTTTTTTTTTAAAATATAAATTCTAAATTTATATAAAAAACAAAACTTTTGAAAATCGAATTAATCATAGAATCAATTGCATCCACATATCTACAAAATCATACAATATATATACATATATACGTAATCAATTAACCTCGCTCTGATACCAGTGTAAGAAAATATGGTCAGAGTTACCGCTAGGGTACGCAGCGGAATTTCAAAAAATTTCTTAACATACAGGTTAATTGATTATGCATATGTCGTATATATATATACACGTCAATTAGAAGACTAACCTTACTTCCAAAGCAGCTTCCAAGTCTTCGTAATAATCTGGTGTATCTTCTCCTTCGTTGAAGTCGAAGATATCTACAATACTCTGATTATCTGCAAGACAATAAGAGTTAGTTTCCAGCTCCTAGAACCTCAACCTTGGTATCCACGGATGAACAGCCTATCGGAAGAATGCTAGGATATTCTTTGTGTGACCAAGAAGACGGGGCGGCGATTCCTCCGGTGAGGTGGCGCGCGCGGGTGGCTGTAGATGAGGGGAGAGTTTTTATTTTCTCTAAGAAAACTGGGTAGGATGACTGTGAAAGTCTATGTCAAAAACTCTCTAATAGTCTACTATATATAGTAGTCAATAGAAGCCTAAAGCATAAGCAATTACACTTCGTAAAGGAATAAGAATCTAATTCTTATCGCACAAGGAAACCAATATCAAGTCTAGATTCATTCCCAATCAAATTAAAACTCAATCAGGAAAATCTAACTTATCCCTTGGACTTCTAATAGAGGAAGGAGTCGAACTCCTTCCTCCATCTTATCCATGCGCGCGCGCGCGCCCAGTCCTACGGGAGGTGGGTACCAATTTTGGGACCCACTTATAGTTCTAAGGCAATTCAAACTCCAAGTAGATTTTGCCATGTGCATATGTTAATTCTAAATTAACATATCGTTTCAAATCAAACCTCTATTACTTATGACCATCATAATATATCATTTGCACTGGCTAGTGACTTTACCAACACAACTATGCAGACTATGAGCAGTACTCTCCTGTGCTACACTTGAGAGATGAATCCTTCACAGAATCACTTATCATCACCATTTGTATGTAGCCATAATCATGGATCGTGTCTTAGGTCAACTGCTTATTCAGAGCTGACATCGACGGGTCCACCAAGGATATGGGGCAACAAATGTGATGATAAAGTCCTGTAAGTACAAAGGACGACTGGCATCACTTCGACAACTTACCGGTTCCCATAGACACTTCGGTGTAGAGTATACATCGATGGGAGTGTCCGATGGGTACTTCCATTGTTCGATAAACCTTCTTCGAACAACTATGCGCAGTTATGGGAACGTTTCTCGATTGTCCAACAATTCGTTTCGTGGCCGTGGGATCGGCTCACACTTGCTCCAACAAGTATAACCTCCACGCATACCAGTCTCGTCTGGTTCATTCAGACCCCTACATCCGAGATGAACCTCGACTAGGGAGAGTTTGGGATAGATGATAACTCACATAGCTCCCACTATCTGTGTGATCGGTCATCTATCTGAGGGGACATGTTTAATATCAATACAGACAGTAATAAAGATATGACATGCTGCATGCCTGGTGTAATATAAATATGAAAGCGATACTCAACAGTAAAAACAACAAACATATATTATATTATGTTGACATGTGTAATAGTACATATATGCCCTCTATAAGGGCACCATGCCCTTAGTAAGGACTGTCTCTAGGACATATACACTATCAGCAACAGACATCCAAGAGAGTGTCTCGAACAAGGTTATGTTGGTGCTTGATACCCACCACCCCAGCACACGACACAACATGATCACCAAACAAATCCCCATATAAAACCCGAGAGCAAGCAGAGCAGGGCGTGGACATCGAAAACAAAGCATTACCAAGCCGATAACCCATTACACACCTGTAAGTCCTCACGTTCATAGTCTGTCCCAGACCCGAAATAGGAACAACTCGCAACCAATCATAAGAATGGGCACCTCGCTGAGACTTCCAAAGAGCTACCTGACAGGGAGATACAAAGAAAACATATTATGCAGAAGCATCATCCATCGTGAAATATATATCTGCCAGTCTTTTCATAAGTCTGGGGGCAACGATCTCACTAGGGTTACCTAAAAGGTCAGAACATGTGGTCTCAACAAACAAACACAGGGCACCATCAAAAGAAGGTCCAAGAGAGGTGATACCAGAAAGACACAAGAGCTTAACATGCAAACTAGCAGACTGAAGGCGAGAAGCAAGGAAGGAATAGTGATGAACATCCGCAGCAGTATAAACACCAAGCCCCCCAAAAGAAAAGGGCAAAGTAGCAAGCCGCCACTGCCAATACCAAAACCCAGACCCGACGTCGTAATACGCTCCAAGGAGGATCTAAGAGCCCGATCAAAAGAATGTTGATCCGACAGAAAGAAACCTGGAGGGCAAGTGCGCAAAAAAGCAAAATAGAGCTTCGAAATACCCGTACAAGCACGAAGCAACAACAGCTCACACTGCTGATCATTAAGCTTCGCGACAGAGTCCATAAGTTCGATGGTCTTGTTCACCCTCTTCACCACAAGCTCACTACTGAAATCAGGACACACAGTGACCGAGCCACCAAGGACTTTGACCCCACGGAGTGGCCTAGCGATAGAAGGAGGGAAAACACCAGGAACCCTACTCCTCGGATTTTCCACCGGCAAAAAAATCTCAATTTTGTGAACATTGAGGTGAAGTCCAGATGGCGGGCTGTCGTCCAAGATCATCTCTAAGACCTTCCCCACAACTAAGGTATCTCTTACAATGGTGCCATCATCCAAATACCAAGCCTGCAAGGATAAGTCAAAAGAATCTCTGATGTTACATACCAACGGGTGTAAAACCAAAGCCAAACGAAGAGGACCCAAAGGATCGCCTGCTGGACCCCCTGACCAGACCAAAGTATGTGCTCCCCATAGTACAACCTAGCCGGACTGGAATAACAGAACTCAACCCAACGGTTAAGAACGGGGCAACGACGACGTACCTCAAGCAACAGAACCTCACGATCCACCATGTTGAAAGCATTCTGAAAGTCAACTAACAACATGGTCAAGCCCACCTCACTGCCTCTCGCCTCTACTAACAACATGAAGAATAGTCTCACCTCCACATGGTACCCCAACACCAAACTGGAGACCGTCAAAATACCCAGATAAAGAGGGGCCAACCAAAACAGCACCACCTTAGAGACCAGGCGACGCCAAACAGTACCCACAACAATAGGACGTATACCACCACCCGACTTAACCAGCGGAATGAGAGGAGCACTAGCAATATACTCACCCAAAACATGCGGGCACTTACCCTCCGAAAAAAGATGAACCACACGAGCAGGGGCGGAGGTATCAAGGGGCATGGTAGTGCTGCCGCACTACCCAAATAAAAAAAAAAAAAAAATTAGTACTAATTTTTACTACTTTTTCAATGTTTTTTTTGTCTATTTTTAATGCTAGTTTTGATATTGCACTACCTTATATTTCAAAATTTCAATTCAATAAATTCTTATTGTGTCATTAAAGTAGTCATTTTCCTCTTATTTTTACCTTAAAATAAAAAAAAAAATTATTAATATAAATATTTTAGACCTTTCCATCTTACCGCACTACGTAACTTTCGATCCTGGCTCCGCCCCTACACACGAGTGATAGAGGTGATCAAATCATCAGAGAGAGCAACAACAACACTAAAAATACATGGAAAATATAACAATATTAAATCAATGCTTTTTTTTTTTGTTATTTTTGTAGTGAGCATATAAGCTCATTGTTAAACACGTACACTAAAATTAGTTAACTTATCAGTTCAATCACTAAACATCGTACAACTACCTTATCAACTGAGTTACCGGTAACTTTATCCCTTACCGGTTAGCTTATAGTTTTGCCAACACAGTCTAACTTGAAGTATTATTATTATGCAGCTGTAGAAGAGAAGGCCAGAAGGGAATCTATATGATATGATGAGTTGGTCATGGACTCATGGGTTATTATTGTTCTTAACGTACCATTAGGCTTTTTTAGATGCCTTAATAAGTACTTCTGGGCCACTGCATTCATTCCAATTATTCTCAATTATTGTAGTATTATCTTTAAAAGAAACTTCAATGCATATATTTGCAACTACAACTTCATTAATGCATTGACTAGCATATATACTTTGTGACTAAGTGATGATTGTGGAGTAATTTTCCCAAATATTTAAAAATAGTGAGAATAATGTTAGAGAACAAATTATTATGTAGAGATTTTGATATTATTGATAAATTATTATTGACTACTTCGCCATAAAACGTGTGAATTGGGTGCCCTCCAACAGTAGTTAGCTCAGAAAGGAAGTATAGGTTGTATAGAATGATAAAAAAATTAAAAAGGGAACAAGACAAAGAAAGAATTAGAGAATCAAATGTCAAGCTTATATACTACTAGTGATTCATACAAAGTTCTGGGTAGAGTTCTATGCGGAAGGTTAAAAAACAAATCATAAATCTATCCGCCTTTATCTCCAAGAAATCTTCCACAAACCCTGAATACTGACTTATCCAAAATAAACACGACTCCTAATTACTCCTGCTACTGGATTTTCTATGACTACGAACTAGTCACAAACCCAAACATGTTGAAATTTCCGAGATCCCTACAAATTACTTATATGGCATCTCATAGGTGTAAGGCGTACCGTCCTAATCTCTACCTGAATGGGACAAACCGTAAGAAGAATGAGTTTAAAAGCAAACCACTAATTAATGTATTGTCGGGGAGTGGTGGTGCAGCGATAAGGAGTTGGGATAGTAAAGGAGAGGTGCAAGTTTCGATCCTCGGCGGTGGCGAAGTTATAAGGTTGGTTTAGGTGTGGAGAAATAAGGTGGTTTAGGAAGTTTGTATAGCATTAGTGTAAGAGTGGTTGTAATATTTTCCGTTTCAAAAAAAAAAAAAAACTAATTAATCTATTGGCAAAGGATTATTCCCTCCCGTTCGAATTTACTTGAAAATCTAGAAGCACATTCAATTTCCGGACCGAAGGATAAGGAAGTGTGGCAAATCTTTTGGACGTTATGTTATGTAGAACATTTGGCTTGCACGAAATATTCTAATTTATAATTTGTAAGGACGAAATTTTGAGCATATGATAAATGGTCGAAAAGATCAAACTACACACTCGGGACTGAGTAAAAGGAAAGGAAAAGTTGAAGAAATATGATTCCGTGGGTTTGTGGTTCCTAGAACCACGCTTATGTCTCAACGTCGAGGAACCATAATAAGGAGGTAGTGAGATTGAAGGTGGTTTAGTTTTGACTGGGGGTTTCCCTGTTTTTGGTATGGGTTATGTACTTGAACTTGTTTGTGGTTGTTTCAGCCGCGCATACTCCTATTTCTCGAATAAAATTATTTTTAGCCACTTAAAAAAAATCTATGGCAAAGGATCGAAAATCGGATATCTGCACTGAAGATCCGAATAATCAAATCCTCGTCCCTCTCAAAAATACTGCCATCACTTTTATAAAATTATTCATTATTAGTAGTAGTATTTTATAGTCAATGTAGTGACCATTTTAAACTGAGCCATCCATGTGATGTTTTTTGCGTTATGTGGTTTGATCTGATTACAAATTCTAAGGTTGTGATTGAAAATAGTTATCACAATTATTTTTTTAACAAAAGGAGCTTTTATTCCACTGGTCAATGAAGCACAAACACCAATTACAAACAAAAACAAGATGGAAACCCGCCATCTACTTAACTATAACTCCCAAATCTCAAAAAAACAAAGAAACCTAAAAAAGAATCAAACTGTAAGAATCTACTATACTCTATGAACTGTAGGTAATCCAAAAAGAGTATGACAAAATGCATGCATCTTAGGATGCAGGGGCGGGCCCACGTTGGCGCAAGGGGCAGCATTTGCTGCCCCTCGATTTTTGACTTGAATTATCTATTATACCCCTAGTAACAAAATAAAAGCATCTAATATATATTTTGTGCATGTAAAAAGAATACCTTTTTTGCTGCAGCGCAAGTGGTTAACAGAGCTCGCTCAAAGTCCTTCTCCTGGTCATGGTCAAGTGTTCGAATCCTATGGCCTCCACCCATCTTTCATTTTTATTTATTTATTTTGTTTTGTTAATAAAATCCTTTCCAATATTAATCTAAGTTTGTTAATAAAATCCTTCCCAATATTAATCTAAGTTAATTATGTCTATTTTTACTGTTTTCATGATGATCATATCTCTGTTCCTTTTTATTTGTCTAACATTGTTTTGATGATAATTTTTTTTTATAATTCTAAATTATATTAAAGTGTTTTTTTCAATAAAATTAGATTTTGAAAATACATCGTATTTAAAGCGGATAGTGTAGTCTTTTACTTCAAAGAATTTTGCCCCCGGCTAAATTTATTTATTTTGTTTTGTTAATAAAATCCTTTCAATATTAATCTAAGTTAATTATGTCTATTTTTACTGTTTTCATAATAAACATATATGTGTTCCTTTTTATTTATGTATAACATTTTTTTTGTGACAATTTTTTTAATAATTCTAAATTATATTAAAGTGTTTATTTAAAAAAAAAAAACTAGAATTTGAAAATACGTCGTATTTAAAGCGGATAGTGTAGTCTTTTACTTCAAAGAGTTTTGCTCCCCCTGACTAAAATTCCTGCGTTCGCCCCTGTTAGGATGGAACCAACATCGAGTCAAAGCTGTATGAGAGACTTCGCGCACAATAATTGTTGGATCACCCGATTTTCCTTGGAAAATCCTCATGTTCCGTTCTTTCCACAAAGCATAGATGAGTTCAGTAAAAATAGCCTTCAAGAATCTGCAGCGGGCACTCCGTCCTTTGATCAAATCCGGCAAGTCAACCAACTTGATCCTCCCTGTCCAGTGAACACCAATCCATTGTACTATGGCGTCGACAAGCGATGCAGGGAATTCACAGTAAAAAAGGAGATGGGACACAGTCTCTGGCTGGCAAGAACAAAGCACACAAACAGGATAAACAACAACTCCAAACTGTAGCAGACGAGACTTTGTTGCAAGCCGACCCCACAAAGCTAGCCAAGTAATAAACTGAGGTTTTGGCATGGCAATGTTGTCCAAAACTAGCTCCTTCCAAACCACCTTATCACGAGATGGCCAAAGCTCTAAATACATGATCTTCATTCTGAACTTTGCCTCTGATAACTGCTGCTACCAAACAATACTCCCACGAACCATATTACGCACCTTAAGGATCTTTTTGAACAGATATGAGGCTTGTGATGGGTTGTGTCCATAACTATCACATCATTATCTTTAATGTAATAATCCTGAATCCACTTTATCCATAACTTATCCGCCTTCAAATGTATAGCCCAGAGCAGCTTCAACATACAAGTTTTATTCCAAGAAGACAAATAAGTAAAACCCAAACCTCCTTCTGCTCTAGGTCTACAAAGATCTTCCCAAGCTACAAGTGCTCTGCTTGTATCTCCCACATCACCTGTCCATAAGAATTTACGACAAATGGCCTCCACGGCCTTAATCACTTTCTTGGGAAAAGGGAAAATCTGGCTCCAGTAGTTTTGTACCGCATACAAAACACTCTTAAACAATTGAACCCTCCCTCCATAGTTTAGGAGTTTAGAAGTCCAATGCCTTACTTTAGCCACCATCTTTTCCAATAAAGGCTGATACTGAACAATAGACTCTTAGCATTAAGTGGAATCCCCAAGTATCTAAATGGAAGAGAACCCTTTTGTATTTGTGCAACAGTAGATATAGCTAATCGTCTATCCTGCCTCACCCCAGCAAAATAAATCTCACACTTCCTCTTGTTGGCAATGAGCCCAGATGTGGCACTAAACTGATCAAGCTTCCCTAAGAGTGCTGATACAGAAGCTTCTGTACCGTTAGAGAAGAAAAACAAATCATCAGCAAATGTCAAATGTGTGATTCTATGCTTTCCACACATAGGATGGTATTTGAAAGACAAATCTGCTTGCAAAGATGTCATCATGCGGCTTAAATACTTCATGCAAATCACAAAAAGATAAGGGGAGATGGGATCCCCCTGCCTCAAGCCTTTCTTCCCCTCAAAGGTGCTCCAATAGTTATCACAATTACTTCTTAATTATTTTTTCTTAAAGTCTAAACTATTTGTTTATGATAAAATGTTAAATCAATACTTTAGTATTTAGTATTTGGTTAAATTAAAAATAATTGATCACTTAAACATTAATAATTTGCAAACTATGGATTCCGTCAACTACTTCTGGCCACCCTCACCTTACGATTCAGTGGCCCCATGCTATGAATCGTAATCCATTTTCATAGAAGAGACAACGACGAGCAATGGAACCACAAAATTCAAACTCCATCAACACAGATCCACTCCCTGCATTTAGTCCACAATTGTAGACTCCAACCTATACTAGCAAGGCTACACCGGTGAAACCCCATGATATATGTATCAATGTTGAATCCACAACCCTGAAACGCAGAAAAATTAAGGTATTGCTACCTTTTGAGAATATACCTTTCAAACAAATAGAAGTTTAGGATGAGTTACAGACCTTAATGCATTTGCAGTGGAAAGACACACTTCTGATAAAGAATTTCAGAAATCCATGTTACTTCCCAACACTATGTAAATAGACTAGATTCAATTTGGAACTTACACGGTGATTTTAAGTTATGGATCTTGGGGCAGGATGTTACTGTCTCAAGGTGTAAATGACTTCAAACGAGAGCTTATTCTCACAGATCGTAGGTACCGTGGAAGCTCTGGTAGTCTCTTATCTGTCAGGAAATGGAAATTAGATTTTGATGTGGAAGAAAATCCAATTGATAGTGCTATTACCTGGGTACGAGTGTTGAACTGGCCTATTGAGATGTTTAGAGAATCAATACTCCTGACAACTACATCCTACATTGGAGACCCAATTAAATTGATGGTAATACTTTCAATGCTAAGAGGGGAAGATTTGCAAGATTTTGCATCCAGATTCAAACAAATAAACCAATAGAACTAGGTATAGCAATTGCGGGGAAGATATACCAGGTAGTGTATGAGAACTTACATGTACTTTTCCATGGTTTTGGAAAGGCTGGGCACCTTGAGAGTGAATGTTCTAGTGTTAGCACTAATGTTGGAACTATGGCTAGTGAACTCCCAAACATTGATAGAAATGACACCTCAATTTCAGTTTTCTCAACTCCAACTTTGGGAAATCACTCTACTGGAACAAAATCCAGGTTGTACAACTTGCTAAAGAACATTGGTTGGTTGTGAAGGCAAAGAACAAGAAGTTTGGATAATGGATGCAAGTCGTTCGCAAAAGAAAAATGAAAAACCCACCTCTGAACAACACAACCCCAAGCATTGCAATGGTGAATCCTACACGTGCAAAACCACCAAGGGCCAATACGCATCAACCCAATGTTCAGCAAACTCGCCAAACACACCCAATTTCCCCAATTTAGATTGCGCATAGGAATGGGAAACAGCCGGTCAACCCAACCCCTGATCCAGCCTAAACTTGTTTTAACATTGCAGGAAGAGTTTTACAATATAGTATAATAGGTAAACGTACACATACCCAGTCTAGAAAGACACAACACCAGACTCAGACATGGTTTTGATGTTACTAATATATATATGTCCATTGTCGCCCTAGTTCGTCAACATGCGAATTAGGGCGACCCGGACTTTCCGTAGCACTACAAAAAATCAGGAATTTAGCGACGGAACAGTAGCTACAGAATCCACTCCGTTGCAAATTAGCGACGGATCGCTAATGTTAGCGACGGATGAGGACGAACTGCGCTCTAAGCTCAGTTCGTGTCTCTGGAGACCCAATTCGGCTCCATATTAGCGACGGATGAATTTTATCCGTTTCTAAACAAGGGACGGATGACGTCATCCGTCGCTATGTTGGTTGACCAGACTCGTTATTTAGAAAGGAAAAGGAAAACGAAAAAAAATAAAAATATTTAGCGACGGATGATATGATCCGTCGCTAAACCTTTACTTACAGACGATGAGGGTTCTTCTTCCCCATTTCTCCATTTCACCATTGTTCTCTTCTCCTTCTTCTCTCTTCGTATTTCTTACCAACTCCGCGAAACTCCTCCATTCTTCCCACATTTTAGCTCAAATCGAAGATTATCCAACAAGAATTTCGAATATCTATCCAATTTCATCGATCTTCACCGATTTGAGAGGTAAGTAACATGAACCCTAGTTTTACCACTTTGGGGGTTTCTCCAATTTTGGCCCTATTTGAATGTTTTTTAACCCTAGTTTATATATCACCTACTAATACTCTTTTCTCCCCTCTTTTCTTTGTCGGTTTGTGTTGTGGATCGGGAAATTGGTATCCCATCTTGCCTTTTCGGTTTATTTCGACACCACCACACCGGTTTCTCCCATCTAGGCCGTGACAGCACCGGCATCACCTGAATCTTCAGTTTATCTGCCCAAATTAAAGGTTAGAACCCTAACCTAATTTTTGGGGCTTTTTATTTTTTGTGCATAATTATGATTGTTAATTTTTGTGCATAACCTATATGTTGTATAGCAATAATCAGTTTGTTCTTTCATTTTTTTTATTTATTATTTAATTTTATAAATTTGTTTTAATTAATGAGAGGCTATTATTGATTATGTTAACTGTAATTAGTATAATATAGATTAATTCAGTTAAATAAACCTGGTTAATTATGTTAATTAGTTAATTTAATTATTTATGTTTATTTTGAGTAATTTTTGGTTTATAAAGCAGATTGAAATAGATGTAATCTATCAATCTATTCTGGAAGTAGACTTTTACGATTTTGGTTAATATTTAATCATTTTATAAAGTGTGATGATGATATACGTATATTAGTTTGATGTGTTGGTTTGGGCTTACCTTGGGTGAAAACTAATACTATACGTTTACTGTCTATCAATATGCGTTTTATTGGTTTTCACCCATTGGTAAGCCTCACCGACATTTAAGCGAACTGATTGTAGTTACCTGAACACACCATAATAGTAATAACGGTCTGTTTGTACTTCGGTAATCATGTAAACCATACATATAGGTTAATTTGATAATGTATTTTGATAAGTTATCTGATAAGTTAGACTTTCTGTTATATTACTAATTATCATGGTTCATAATTAAATACATACTTAAATACAGCCCATGTAAACTCTTTTCTTTCCATTTGTTGTTTCTTATTCTTGTTGTTTAACTTGCAGATCATGGGAAGGCCAAAGAGACCGGGGAAGCTGTTGGCCGCCAGCAGCCGTAGCTACCTTATGAACGTGTATTTTACACTTTCATTTGAGTCTTTTTTTCACCAATTTAGCTATCCTCTATGTTAATTTAGCTATATTTTAGTGCATTTTATTAGAATAGTGTCACGTTTCCCTTTAGTTTGTATTTTACAGGTTTTGGGTGAAAAATGAGGTTTTCCGGGCAATTATATTGAAGTAGACAAGGAATTGGTGTTCCGAAGGCCTAATAGAAGATTCCGAATAGGATTTGAAGTCTAGGGGTCGAGTCCGAAGGCTAAAAGGTCACTAGAAGGCAAAAACCGAGTCCGAAAAGGAAAAGAAATCCAAAAACGCGTCGAAAACGCATTTCCAGCCGACAACACCTCCCGGGCGAGTCGCCCGGGACGTGGGACGAATCGCCCCACACCAGGCGAATCGCCCGGTGTGTGGGGCGACTCGCCCCACACCTGCCGAATCACTATATATAGTTGCTCAGTTTTCTCCGTTTTTCATACTTTCTCAGACCTTTTCCCTCACCTTTCTCATTAGTTTTAGGTAGGAATTCTCCAGAGCCTGTTCTGGGGATTCTTAGCTTAGGAGATACTTTTTCTTAACGTTTTGGAGCTTGTAAGATCGCGATTCTTCGGAGATTGACAACCTTCGGTAACATTGTATCTTACAGTTTTTCTATTTATATTTATTTATCTTTCAACATGTTTTCATTCAATCTTGCTATGATTTCTGTTGATTGCATGGCATCTATGAGTAGCTAAACTTCTCGTTGGTGATAGTATGTGATTTCTTAGCGAAGGGTTAATAATTATGCTAATGGCTATATCGCGCATTAGGCCTTGAGTTATTGCTTTATTTCTTTGATCTATCTAAAACCTCTATCTTCGTAGTGTTGAATAATAACGGAACACAATTGGACAATTCATTGATCAAATATCTCTATGCAAAACTGGGTACTTCATGCATGATTATTAACCTTCTATGCTTTGAATGATCATACTATCACCAGCCTCCATTATCTGATAAGAAAAACCTTTGCTAAGTATTTTGTTGATTTTATATTCTTAAGTTAGATTAGATAAAGCTAGTTATAGTCCTTAGAGATCGACACTCGAGGTTATTTTACTGCTACACTACGGTTTTCGTTGTGGTTGTAAATTGCCTTTGGCTCAATACAAATTTATTTGATTAACTAGAATCTGACAAGTTCTAAAACCAGTTCATCAAGTTGGCGTCGTTGCTGGGGAAGAAGAAGAAGCCCTTCATTTTTCCGAGCTTCATCACTGCCTACAGCAAATATTACGGGGTCGAGGACATTGATGAGGGAGATTGCGAGGTCGCTGCCCTTTCACCGTCGACTATTGATGTGCAGCTGACTAGGTATCAAATGAAGAACCCCACGACTGTTGCTGCTGATGTGGAAGCATCCTTCCAACCGACTGATTCAGATAATGAAAATGATTATGAGGATGCTATGGAAGATGACGATGGTCGAGCCCCTATCCCGTATATTCCTTTTGTCCATAGAGCACCACATGCACCGCCTCGAGCACCACATGGGTCTCAAGGTTTTGACTTCTCTGATTTTCGGGACCATATCAATGATAGTGTTGCAGCCTTGACCACTACTGTCCAAGGAATGCGACATGACCTTGACGAACACATTGCCCAGCGCAACCGCGATTGGGAGATGATTGAGGAGCATCGCCGAGAGGAGAGGCAGGTAATGTGGGAACAACAACAGCTCATCCAGCGGCAACAGGATCTCCTGTCTGACATGTGGAGAGACTATTATGGGGATAACAATCCCGATAATTAGCCTTTTCACATGTCCACTCTCAGCCGACCGAGGCCAAACCGTTCGGTAACATCTAGTATCACTTTTTATTTACTCATTCTCTTTTGCTAGGGACTAGCTTAAGTTTCATGAGGGGGATGGGATGTGAACCATGATGTTAAGTATTGTTTGGCTTTGTGTTGATTGGTATCTTGTTTTTGTTTGCATTTGCACGTTTACTGCTTTCTTAGTTTTTAGTTGCATTCACTACATTCATCCTAGGATAGTCTTGCATGTTTTATGTGGAGTTTATTGCCAAATTCTTTGAACGTTTTTATTGAGTAGATTAACTAATTATGACATTAATCATATGTTTCATCTCTATGAATTTGTTTGAGGTTTTTCTCGCCTGGCTTGTCACATTTATGTATTGCACTTAGTTAAGCTTGGTAGTCTCGACATCACTTAGTGGTGTTTTCTCTACTGCGGTTCACGAAGGCCTTTATAATAGGATGATGCATGTTAGGGTCTTATGGTTGTTTTCCCAAGTAATTATGTACCTAAGAGGCAACAAGTCTTCACCTTGCTTGGAGATTGCTAAATGCCTAGGAAGGAGGTAGTGTGAAATTGTGTGATCCTTTGTTTGCAACCTATTCTTTCGAATAGGTTTGGGGAGAGGGTTACGCTATCATTAGACTTGTTTTTCATTTTTGAGTGTGTGTTGTGAGTTTATTTTTCTTTTTTCTTTCGTAAATTTTGTACTCCAACCTATTCTTTCGAATAGGTTTGGGGAAGTTGTTGTGAGTCATTTTAGTTTCTTTTTTCGTTGTGCTACTGCTGGCTAAAAAAAAATCGA
Source organism: Plantago ovata (assembly GCA_028274465.1). Classification (NCBI taxonomy): domain Eukaryota; kingdom Viridiplantae; phylum Streptophyta; class Magnoliopsida; order Lamiales; family Plantaginaceae; genus Plantago; species Plantago ovata. Next base: position 103,058,572 of record CM051456.1, on the reverse strand, counting down.
AAAAAAAGAAAGAAGAAGAATTCCAGAAAAAAAGAAAAATAAACTGGAAAAGAAAGAAAAAAAAGGAAGAAAAAAAAGAAAAAAAGACCCCAAAAAAGCAAAGAATGGTCCAAAAAAGCCAAAAAGCAGTTTAGCAAAGTGTTGTGTCTCATTTTCCAATTCTTGTAATGTTCATAATCGAGTTGTAATTTTCTGTCTTTTGTTTTGTCTGAGTGTCATCTGTTCTAGACCACACTCGTCCTGCCATTCAGGAAGTGGTGAATAGCTTAAGGCTTTGCTTAAGAGATGGGTAGAATAGGGGAGTGTTATCTTTTTTAGGGAACCCTCCTTCGTTTGATGAGATCCAGTATTGGTTTGACCTCTTTGAGGAAAAGTCTTAAATTGGTGAACAGCAGTAAGTCCTCAGTTTCATACGCACGGGACAACCATTCGTATTTTAACATATTTCATTACGTCGTCACTGACTAGGTCCAGGTAGAGAATGTTACGAGAGGCTATCTTGTCTTGACATAAGTACCTATGTGAATGTGTATGAGTCAATCGAGGCATTCTTCAACCTATATTCATGTTATGATTTGTATGGTTCTTGTTCATATGTTTTTTGATAGATTTAATAGATTAGTTCATTTCATTTGGCATGAGACTTCATTTTTTGTGTTGCATTGTTTTTTGCATTAGAGTCTAGCTTAGTTGCTTGAGGACAAGCAAAGGTTCGGTTTGGGAAGTTTGATGAACGTGTATTTTACACTTTCATTTGAGTCTTTTTTCACCAATTTAGCTATCCTCTATGTTAATTTAGCTATATTTTAGTGCATTTTATTAGAATAGTATCACGTTTCCCTTTAGTTTGTATTTTACAGGTTTTGGGTGAAAAACGAAGTTTTCCGGGCAATTATATTGAAGTAGACAAGGAATTGGTGTTCCGAAGGCCTAATTGGAGTATCTAGAAGATTCCGGATAGGATTTGAAGTCTAGGGGTCGAGTCTGAAGGCTAAAAGGTCACTAGAAGGCAAAAACCGCGTCCGAAAAGGAAAAGAAATCTAAAAACGCATCGAAAATGCGTTTCCAACCGACAAAACCTCCCGGGCGAGTCGCCCGGGACGTGGGACGAATCGCCCCACACCAGGAGAATCGCTCGGTGTGTGGGGCGACTCGCCCCACACCTGCCGAATCACTATATATAGTTGCTCAGTTTTCTCCATTTTTCATACTTTCTCAGACCTTTTCTCTCACCTTTCTCATTAGTTTTAGGTAGGAATTATCCAGAGCCTGTTCTGGGGATTCTTAGCTTAGGAGATACTTTTTCTTAGCGTTTTGGAGCTTGTTAGATCGCGATTCTTCGGAGATTGACAACCTTCGGTAACATTGTATCTTACAGTTTTTCTATTTATATTTATTTATCTTTCAACATGTTTTCATTCAATCTTGCTATGATTTCTGTTGATTGCATGACATCTATGAGTAGCTAAACTTCTCGTTGGTGATAGTATGTGATTTCTTAGCGAAGGGTTAATAATTATGCTAATGGCTATATCGCGCATTAGGCCTTGAATTATTGCTTTATTTCTTTGATCTATCTAAAACCTCTATCTTCGTAGTGTTGAATAATAACGGAACACAATTGGACAATTCATTGATCAAAGATCTCTATGCAAAACCAGGTACTTCATGCATGATTATTAACCTGCTATGCTTTGAATGATCATACTATCACCAGCCTCCATTATCTGATAAGAAAAACCTTTGCTAAGTAATTTGTTGATTTTATATTCTTAAGTTAGATTAGATAAAGCTAGTTATAGTCCTTAGAGATCGACACTCGAGGTTATTTTACTGCTACACTACGGTTTTCGTTGTGGTTGTGAATTGCCTTTGGCTCAATACAAATTTATTTGATTAACTAGAATCTGATAAGTTCTAAAACCAGTTCATCACTACCCCGCCAGCGAGTCCGAGCCGGACTCGCCACTACGCACCCCGGGTTCTCAGCCAGACTCGGGGGGGGGGGGGGGGGACGACACAGACACATGTGAGCGAGACACAGTCACATGTTGGCCACCGTTCAGGCAGCAGTGCGGGGTCTACTGGCCCATCCGACGTGTTTGCAAACTTGCCGGATGATGGCTTTAGGGGGGTGGAGTACAGAAGGGTGAGAGGATGCATGGCAAGCTCGTAGTGTGGCCCATGCCTGGGAATGTGTAAGTACATGAATCATATTTACTTAGAATTGTATGTTTGTTTTTCAAAGTACTTTGTAACAGTTGGATATGGCATTCATCTATACTTTGTAACAGGCTGGTGCCGAGGGAGGCTGCTAAGCTCATCAGCAGGGAATCCACGAAGCAAGTGGATCTCCCGCCACGGGGAGCCCAATGGCATACTTTCCGTCCGGAACGGAAGGTGGAGATTTGGAATGCTCTCGAGGTTAGTGATCTTTCTTCTCAGCTGAGGGTTTTTATATTATCTTATAATTTGTTTGAGTGGTATGTTATCCACTTTACTTGGGTGATATGTTAGTCACCGTGTTGTTAGTTGTACTAGGACAATGTGTAATTGGTTTGGGTGATATGTTAGTCACCGTGTTGTTAGTTGTACTAGGACAATCCGTAATTGGTTTGGGTGATATTTTATGCTAAAGTGTGCATAATTTGTGAAATGTAGGAGAAGTTCTTCCTCCCTAACAAGTTCAAGTCGGAGCTGTGGTACTGCTTCGAACATGAAGGCTCGGAGACCTTCCGGAAAAAGGTTGCCAAGATGAAGAAGAGACGGAAGAATCCGGGATGGATTGGGGAGGACGCGTGGCCCGAGTGGATTCGGTATTGGGACGAGGACCCTCACGTCCAAAAGCTGACGGTGCAGAACAGGGAGAACCGGGGCCATGATCCACAGGATGGGACAGACTCGGTGATGCATAGACTGGGTTCGAAATCCCAGTTGGCGCGACACCTGCACGCGGTAAGTTATTATTGAATTGGGTTACTTTCTAATAGTTTATTTGTTCCTAAAGTATTATTTCATTAATTAATTAATTTGCTTATATTCGATGAAGATATCGGAGGGGAGAGAGCCGACCATGTGGGAGCACTTCGTTGAAGCTCACGGGGAGCTCGATGAGCATGGACAGATGATCTTCCGTGGTGATCGTAGAAAAAAATTGCGGTAAGTTTTTTTTTTCCCATTCCTTAACATTTTTTTTGTGCTTCTTCAGTAACATACAAAATCTTGTTGTTTGTTTGAATTTTCAGGAGGAGTACCTGGCCAGGACTGAGAACCGTGATCTCACCGTCGAGGAGCAGAACGCCATCTATTTGGAGATCTGCGAGCTCGATGAGAAGGGGCGTGTCTTCGGCATAGGCAACCTCTCGCAGGCCATAGTGGAGACGGTCAACCAGGGTGCCTCGTCCTCCAGTTCAAAGCGCCGACGGGGAACCGCCGAGGTGCCTTCCCAGTTACTCGAGAAGCACGAGCGGCTGAAGGCGACTATCGAGCAGCAGGTCCAGGAAGCTGCTCAGTTGAGGGAGGAGCAAACGCAGATGAAGGCTGGCTTAAGTCTGCGATCAACTGGATGATGCAGAAGTATGTCGGCCCCGATGACGAGCCTCCCCCCGACTTCATGATGTGATAGCCTTGTGGATGTTTTTCTTTTTTTATTAGCACACTTTATTTTTCATTCGAACATCTTTTAGTACAATTATTTTTATTTCGAACAGCTTTTTATTTTAGGACAATTAATACTTTTTTATGAGTTTCATTCGAATGCTTGAATAATTAGTATATAGTTGTTGGTCATAAATAGTTTCATTGTGAACAACTACAAGAAATTAAATTAAAAAAAAAATGTTCCAGGAGATTTAGCGACGGATAGATTCATCCGTCGCCAAACCCACTCTAACCAACTCCAGCCACGTGTATCAGGCGATTAGCGACGGATCGATTCATCCGTCGCTAATATCAGATACAGATAAAGTTATCCGTCTCCTGTTTGGTCAACGACAAACACGGCGATGGATAAATTTATTCGTCGCTAATCCGAAGGACGGATGACTCCATCCGTCGCTTTTCTTATTAGCGACGCCACTTTTCGCGACGTCCAATTTAGCGACGGGCCATCCGTCGCTAATGATCTGTAGCGACGGATCGCTCCGGTACGGATGGCATCCGTAGCTAAATTGTTGTTTTCTTGTAGTGTAGATTTGAGTATCCGCGTGAGTGTCTTCCAACGCGAGTAACACTATACCGAGTTGGTTGCTCCCTCGTGTATATTGGTACATCCAGACCTATGCACCTCTGGATACCTGAGCTCCGCAACAAAGAGTCTAAGAGAAATAGCTTGTAAAAGCTCTACGAGCCAGGGCCTTAACAGTTCATACTGGGTACTACGGAGCCACATGCTTTTGGGGCACAATATCCGAGGTCCAACATGATCTAAAAACTAGCACGTTTGTATGTATAGACGTATGTACAACAAGTAGTGGGCGCCGCCTACCAAACATGAATGCGGACGTAATCGTAAAAACTAGCATGTTTGTATGTACAAACGTATGTACATACAAATAACAAGTAGTGGACGCCGCCTACCCATCATGAATGCGGACGTAATCGTAAAAACTAGCACGTTTGTATGTACATACAAATAACAAGTAGTGGGCGCCGTCTACCTATCATGAATGCGGACGTAATCCTAAAAACTAGCACGTAACAGGTACATACAAATAAAGTACCTTGAGCTCTAGGAAATGGCGCTGCCTCACGAGAAGAGGAAGCGTACTCTACTTCTCGCCGCCACTCCCTGGTCCAGGAGCCGCAACCACCCTCCTTTCAGTAAGTGTGCCAGCTAGCTGTAGCAGCCGCCGGGATAAAACCTGTCATACACATTTTAAAAGGTTTAGCCATTACCTACAAATATACGAAAATACTAGAACTGTACCGATTAATCAGAACTTACTTCACCCCCTTGCCAGTGCAATACCTCTGGCCCGGAAACCACTCCACGGGGTACTCGTTGTCCTGGAGCTGTGATGGACCACTGTAGTTCATCATGTCTGCATGTAGAAAAGCTAACTTTTATGGCATGCAAACCATACTTAGTTAAAAAATAATAATTCCAGCAGAAGACAATGTTTAATTACTACCGAGAAATAAAGTCCATATATTACTTGGCATGCTTATCAAACAGTCATACTAGTTAAAAAAAGAAAAAAAAAGAAGCATGGTTTACATGATTACCGCAATACAAACTTACCTTGTCCGAAAGACACACCTACACTTATAATTTCAGTGTTGGTGGGGTCTTGTGGACAAGGTGGGTTCATACTGTTTACTCTATGCATACCATATTTAAGTATCAGTGTCATCAATTATTATACTGTCTAATTTCATTACTTGGACTACTGGTCTCATTTGTACACGTTATATGTATGATTACATAATTACCGAAGTACAAGCACAATGTTCCTCTGAAACACTGCACTAATAATGCAATTGATGGTGTTTTAGAGGGACAATGTGTTTGTACTCTTTTATGTCATGCAAACCACACTTAACCCCATTTGTTAATTATGACGGAAGAACTTATGAAATGAAGTCCATATATTACTGGTCTCATTTTTACACATTATATGTATGATTTACATGATTATCGAAGTACAAACACATTGTCCCTCTGAAACACCAGCATTAATAATGCAAGTGATTGTATTTCAGAGGGTCAGTGTGTTTGTCCCTTTTTATGGCATGCAAACCATACTTAAACCCATTTATTAATTATGAAGAAGAACTTATCAAATGAAATCCATATATTACTTGGCCATGCGATGAGAATGACTGAAATAGGCATGTACAGTGATAGAGGCATTAGAAATGTTGGTGTCACAGAACCTCCTGCTTACTACAAGCATTCACAACTCAAGGCCAAGGAATTTTGGTTGGTTTTACTCTACAATTTACATGATGATATTGTACGTTATAGCCTAACTTATAAAATGAAGTCCGTATATTGCTTGGACAGGCGATGAGAATGATTAAAATAGACAGGTACAGTGACAGAGGCATTACAAATGCTGTTGTCACAGTATCGTCCTACTACAATCATTCACAACGCAAGGCCAGGGTCCTTTTTAAATGACTAAACTTATAATTTAATGTCATTTTTCAATAACTTAACTTATAATGTCCAATGTACTTAACTTATAATGTCCAATGACTACACTTTTCTAAGTTTTACAAATTAACTATATTATCAAAATTAAGTAATTAATCCAAATTTAATCCAATAATTTCAGATTTAATCCAATTACAGATCTAAACTAATTTAATCTGGAATTACACTTAACATAACTAATTAAAAAATCTAATTAATTTACTCTAATTTAAAAAATACATAAAAAATCTGAAAAATAATTTAAATTGATTCTAACTAAACAACATATGTAATTTAACAATTTACAACAAGTAGAAGCTCAATTAAGCAAAAAAAAAAAAAGGTAAAAACCCCAAAAAACTAGAGTTAAAGGTTCTAATATCAATTCACAGAGAACAATTTTTGAATGAATGGTCTTGTCTTTCCAACAAAATTGTGGGAAAAATAGAAGACCAACAAGACGTATGTGGTCTAGTAATTGGTAACCCAACCAATTAAAATGGTCTAGTCTCGACCCACAAGCAACCGGGATTTTTCAACTGAGATTGTAACATAGTATTATTCAATATTCTCGAGTTAATCTCAGCGATGAAACTAATTTAAAACGATTTAAGTACGTGTGTTTGTTCACATGTGAACATGAATTAGTAAAGTATTGTATAACACAACACTTATAGCACGGGGAAAATCATTGGTATGACATTTTAAATACTATGGACCACAACAACGTATAAAACACACCTTATAGACACGATACAACGCTTTAAACATCTATTAACCTAATCATCTAGTGCTGCTTTAATAAATTACTATCGGTCTTGGACCATTGTGAGTCGGGTTGGACGAATTCCAGCTGATAGAATTCTAACTCTCCCAAAAGTTTAAACTGTTGGGGAGGAACGAAATCTAGTTATTTATATTAATTATCCAATACTCCCCCGCACCCGTGACCGATTTCAACCTCTTTGGGGAAGCCAATCGAGTGGAAATTTAATATGGGACGAAGTTTTGTCTCCAAGGAGATTCGAACCCTAATGGCGTAAGTCAGATGACTCTGATACCATGATAGAATTCCAACTCTTCCAAACTATAGGGAGGAACGAAATCTAGTCATTTATATTAATTCTCCAATACCAACCTTCCAGCTGGTTCTTATCAAAATAACAGTATAAAACACACCTTATCGACGCTACTGACATTTGATTTTTGGTTCATGGTTGCTTTGTAGGCGTGTGACGTTTGTTAGTGAGCTTTTTTAGCGCGGTTAATCCTGATTTTTTAATTCTTTTTTAGCAGTGTTATTCCTGAGCTTTGAGTGTTGAGATTGGATAGCAATTGGGATAATTCCTTATGCTCTTTATAAACTGTTTTCTTTTCTTATTTAATAATTTTTTTACGGTGGTTTAACAGAAAAGAAATTAGAATAACCGATATTGCTTGGCGTGTTGGATATTGGACATTTGAGAGGCAAAAACGCATTAGCACGATTGGATGTCACCAAAGGGGGGTCGCTAATCTAAGGTTTACACGCTCCCCACACAACACTTAATAGCCCCCACCAGAGTACTTCGCCTTTGGTTAGTAGTAGTGGTAGCAGTATTTGGTTTTGTATTGTTTTGTTTATTAGCCGACCCAAAAAAATTAATCACACAAACAAATCCAGTACAGTACAAATTGTTTGTTGTTGTTGTTAATTGAACAACAACACAACAGCACCAAACAGCAGCAGAGAAATTCAGAAAACCCCCAAATTGATTGATCCATCTTTTTTCCTTAATTGATTCCTTCCATCATCAATCATCATTCATTCATTTAGATTGATTCCATTCTCCCCTCTCTTTCTTCTTGTTTAAAATGCAATCAAATCCAAATCTGTAGAGAGAGAAACAAACAATCAAACAAACAATTATACTTGTAGACTAGTACAGTAAGTAGTATAGCTCTCTCTCTCTCTCTTTCTAAATTTCTCTCTCTGTTTGTGTGTGTTTATATTCCTTTTTTCTCCTTTGACCGCCGTACCATTCATCATCACCATCATTCATTCATTCATTTCATCCCCCTTCTCTCACGTCACTACCACCTTTTCGCCGCCTTACTCTGCTTCTCTCTGCCATTGCCGCACGCACCCACCTTCGGTTTTTTCTTCTTTCCACACGCAATATATACATACAACATTATTAATCAGTACTAAAAATTTTATTTTTCCAATTCTTGCTCATCTTCATAACCACCCCTTTTCATCAATCGGCAAGTACAACTTATATTTATTCAAATCTCGATACATATATATATACTTTGATCCAACGGCTCTGCTCCTCGCACTTGTCTTATCGATCTCTCTATGCTGCTCTAGCTCACCGGTTAATCAATCAATCATTACTAGTAAGTTTCTTTTCTTTTTGTTTTCTTGCCTTGTAATTTGTTTTCTGTACTTAAATTCTTTTTTTTTTTCTTGCCTTTAATTTGTTTTTGGGATTTTGAATTTAAGTACTTTTATTGGTTTATGTACTATTTTAGATTCTTGTGCTTTGAAGTAGTAGTACTGATTTGGATCCTTTTGAGTTTTGCATGCAGTGAATGAATGAATTTACTGGGTTTTATTTATTTTATTTGTTTATTTAATCTGGGTGGTGAAAAGTTTGTTAATTTCTGATAGAGGTGGAGTAGTAGTAACTGTTATAAGTCGCTTTCACTGTTCATGGATTTATATGAAGGAGACTAATTAGGGTTTGTTTTTGCTAAGTTCTATGTTACTGGGAGGAAACTTAATTGCAACTTGAGGCTTCTTTTCTGGGCCTATCTGTTTGACCATTTAATTGGCTCATGTTCTTTTGGAAAAACTTTAATCATTGTCTTATTAGTCTGGGAATATTCTGTTAGGATCATTTTGGAGGCAGTTGCTTTGCATCATTTTATTTATGATGGTTTCTTAGTTGTTACTGACTGATTCTTCTTTTGTGTGTGTGTGTGTGGGGGGGGGGGGGGGGGGGTAACTGGTACTAATGCTTTTCTAACTAACTGGGACATCATTATATTATATACTCTCTCTACATAATACCTTCATGAGTTTGTTTTATTATTTGCATTGGAGGAGGTAGAGATGGTTAGATATTGGGAACAAGCTCATTTACATTTGAGTTGGACACTACTTAGGTAGAGAGGGAGTTGGACAATCTGAATATTTACATGCTCATCTTAAGTATCTAAGAAGGCCCTTATACCGATGTGTTTATTTACATAAACTAATTTTAGAACTTGAGTTTGCTAGCTCATCTTTTTGTTCCTTCTCCCTGGATAAAACAGATATCTTGTTCTTGTTGCGTGTTGGTTCGCCTGAGAGGATTTCCTGCATGTATGTTGTATCTTGTATTGTAGCCATAACTCGGGATATTCTCCACAACTTCAGGTTATGGAAATAAATGGTCATCCGCGGGCAAGAAGGCACGATCCTGTCCCTTATCAAAATGGGGATACAAGCATATCAAACATGGAAGATGAGCTTGACCCATGGACTGCATGGGCTTACAAGCCTCACACAATTACATTGTTACTTATTGGCGCATGCTTCTTGATGTAAGTTACGGAGTCTTTTGCCATGCTTTGGTGCTTAATTTGGATTGGTTGCCATATGTTATAGATCATTCAATACACTGTTCATCAGACTGCCTTTATATTTCATTATAATTTATTGTCTTCATTGTTTTCTCCTTGAACTAGAAAAGCATCAATATATCAGAAACAGATGTATGGCGTAACCTTGTAACACTGTTAGGACTATCTAATGTTTTCTTCTAAAATGCTTCCCAGATGGGCAAGTAGAGCTCTTGATCCTGAACGGAGTGAGGAAGCTGATCTTGTTGTTTCTGTTAAAAGGTATGTTATGCAATAGTCATATAACTGCGCAAGCGCCTTTTTTTATTTGGGGGGGGGGGGTGGTGGATTTGTGTGGCAAAGAGGTCCCATTGCCATCCCTTTTCCTATTCTTCTCTTATTTAAAACATGGCCTTCTGGGGAATGTACATAACAGTTGCTTACTGTCTTTTGTAGTGGTATATGGGCAATGATAGCAGTGATTCTTGCTTATTCCTTGTTACAAGCTCCGTCAACGTAAGTTGTCTATTATGCTATTTGTTATCTTAATTCTAGATGTTAAGATATGGAGAATTTTAATTTACTGTGACTTTGTTATTAATTCACTTCTTTTCTGTGTAATTACTTGTTTGCTGACTGACTGTGTTGGTTTAGCGAAATAATTCGGGTACTGATTCATATGTTCCATCTGCATAAAATAAAGAACAACTCTTATCAATAAATAACTACTTTGTCTACCTGTTTATATCACTTGTGGTGGTGTTACATAAGATTTGGAATTTCAAATTTGTTTGCAAATCTTTGCATAGGGTTTTTAGCCTAGTTAACACAAGGATGTAATAACAGCACAAATCATTTGATTGACATGAATTATGTCAAAATCTGAAACTCAATAAATTTGAGGCATGTAAAAGAAGCATACTATTTTGTCTGATTTAGTAATTTACTGTACAGGGATGCCAACTGTCAAGAATAAGACGATTTTCTAAATGTTGGTGAAGCAGAGTGTATTTTATGATATTGCTTAAATACATAGAGCAGCAAAGTTACTAGGTGAACAAATAAAATACAAAAGAAAATTACCTGGAAAGGACAAGTAAAAGTGATAGAAGCCCTTTAGAAAACAGTAGTATGGTATTGGCATCATCCACCCTTGTTCGATTTGGACAACTTTTTGTGGTCGAGAATGGCACATTCAAGGACTTAATAAGTACGCATTGTTTTATCTTTTCATTCTTTTCAATGTTCAGCCACATGATTGTTGGAACATGGTCAGTGATCAAGGCTAATCATGGAGCACTTATTCATATGGTGCAGATCTTGAAATTATAGATAAACATCTTTCATATCGTTCAAAACAACCAATCCGGAATTTGAAAGCCTGCTTATGTATCTTGAAATTATAGATAAACATCTTTCATATCGTTCAAAACAACCAATCAGGAATTTGAAAGCCTGCTTATGTCTTTTCTGTGCAGGGTGCTTATCCGGCCACATCCTGCAATCTGGCGCCTTGTTCATGGAATGGCTATCATTTACCTTGTTGCATTAACGTTTTTGCTCTTTCAGGTTGGTATCTTAATAAGAACTTGTATTTTCTTTTTGGGCTGTTTGAAGTCACAAGGCTAGTTGTGAGGGTGGGGGTTAGTATTTTTCTTTTGCTGGCATGTCAATCTTGAGTTCTGTAGTGGAAATAGTTCTATATATCATCTTCAATATCCTTGAGAAAGTAGGATCAGTTGTCAAATTTATCTGTCAAGAAGTTGCTTTTTTACTGCCGGTTTGGCTTCATGCAACGCAATAAGTTAATATTTAAATGCTACATGTTCTTGTTAGACAGTTATCACTTATCAGTTTATAGGCTTTTACTTGCTCTGGAAACTTTAAAGACCCTCATTTTGTTTCATTGATTTTTTTATGTCCAGTGTGACATCAAAATATTCATAATTTATTACGAAAAATAATTTTAAAAATCATATTATGGAAGTAAAATTCTTATATTTTCATAATATAACTTTAAAAATTATTATCTCACTATCATTTACGATTAATTTGAGGTCAAATTGGACATCAAAATGTCAACTAAATAAAATGGGGTTCTTTGAAGTTTCCGGAGGAACTACCACAGATAATTAAATTTGTGAACTTATGCTAAATTTTACATCGAACGAACTTTCTGGATTTGCACCATGTCATTTTGAATTTGTGAAAATGCTTTCTGTTCATTCATGGTCCTTATATCCCGAATAGTACGTTCTGTGGTTCTCTCGTCTTGATTGCTTTGTCCAATGGAAATTGAGGTTCTATGTAGTCATTCGATTGATCCAGCCATTAACTTTGCAGAAACGTGATGATGCTCGACAATTTATGAAATTTTTGCATCCTGATCTTGGCATTGGTAAGGGATTTGTAAAGACCTGATGTTTATTATTCCAATTTATGGCCTAGATACTAATATTGTGTTCGGTCAAACTTGTGTGTGCTTACATGCATTTCCTCTGTCGCAGAACTTCCAGAAAGATCTTATGGTGCTGATTGCCGAATATATATGCCTGATAATCCAACAAGCAGGTTTAAGAATGTTTATGTATGTTATCTTTTATTGCTCCCATGCCTTCGTCTTGAACTTTCTTATGTGTCATACACAAGCATGCCCTAGGCCCAACATGTGTTGTTTCTTTCAGGACACACTTTTTGATGAATTTGTTCTGGCTCACATTCTTGGATGGTGGGGAAAAGCTATAATGATACGTAATCAACCTCTTTTATGGGTGCTTTCAATTGGGTTTGAGTTAATGGAGGTCTGCTTTATTCCTATGACTGCCTTCGTTTTAAAAAAATAATAATTTAATTTAGAGTTAGTGCTAAGATTTTATCACTGGAATTTTGCAGCTTACCTTTCGCCACATGTTGCCAAATTTCAATGAGTGCTGGTGGGACAGCATTATTCTTGATATATTGATCTGCAATTGGTTTGGTAGGAACTTTGATCTTTTCCTGTTCCTTTCTCACTTTCTGGTTGTATCTGTGCTTGGTTTTGTTATTCTGTTGTTGATTTCTCTACTATAATCTTGTTAAATTTGATGCTTCAGTTTGCTTCTTGATTTTTGTGAAAACCAGTGCGTGAATATGAGTCGATACGTCATGTCCTTGCAGATTATAGTATATAGTCATGTACTGATCTGACAGCAGCTTTTAAGTTATGTTATATCTGAATACTGGATACCAGCAGAACATGGAAGATATTTAGGCTTGTAATATGTGATCGATTTGAATGTCTCAAATTGACTATTGGAAAACTCAAACATATAATATCAACCTATTTCCATCTCCGGTGTAGCTTTCACTTGGTCACACCAGTGGCATTTATTGTTAATTGTTGTTGCACAGCTTATCAGTTGCAGCTTGGTACGGAAGTATAGGAGGATTATTATTATTAATTTATCCGCATTCTCCTTCACATTGATCCATCAAAGTATACTATATACTCTGACTTGCCTCCTATACTTCAACTATCACCTAACACCGTTTTCTATGTGCCTTTGTTCATTTTTAAGATAGGTTTTGACATATGTTCATTTTTTCAGGTATATGGGCTGGAATGCGAACTGTTCGATATTTTGATGGTAGAACTTATGAGTGGGTTGGCATAAGCAGGCAGCCAAACATCATGGGCAAAGTACGTCTTACACAATATTCTTATATGCTTTGCCTTCTTTGATTTCTTTTATTTTGCTTCTATATGAAAGTTCTTTCTGCTCCTATGTGTATGATGTAAAAAGTTTAGAAAGCCAGAAGCTGTGTGTTGTCTATATCTTTTATATTTACACATGGTAATGACATATATTATACTACTATGCATCCACTTGGAAAAAAGTTGGGGCTAATATTCAGAGGTCCACTCATTGGGTTTGCTTGTAATTTTGCATAACAATGCAGCCAGTAAGTGCAGGCATGAATCTTGCATGTTGCTATTATTTGCTTCATATTGCTTTCATTCAATCAAGTATAATCCAAGTTTGATGAGCATGTATATATACCTCTGTTATGTTGGAGAAATGATCATAATGGATAAAATCTTGAGGTGGAAATTCTTCATTTTAGAAGGCTGTTACAATGAATGTATCATCTTTAAGCTGCTATGCCTGACGCACACTGCTTATGGCCTGGAAAGGGAACTTACAAATTCTTCTCATTTTAGGTAAAAAGAACCCTGGGCCAATTCACACCTGCCAGGTGGGATAAAGATGAATGGCATCCTCTGCTCGGTCCATTCCGATTTGTTCAAGTTCTTACCCTCTGTATTATATTCTTGACCGTGGAACTCAATACGTTCTTCCTCAAGTTTTGTCTTTGGATTCCTCCACGAAACCCCCTCATAGTATATAGGTTGGTTTTATGGTGGCTCATCGCAATACCAACCATCCGCGAGTACAATTCTTATCTACAGGACAGGTGAGCTCAGATGGAATCCTTTCAGATTCTCACTGAACTACATTGTTACTTCTTTCAACTGTTTTCTTCTTTTCTTGATAGATTGATTTTTTCATCTGCAGAAAACCCGTAAAAAAGGTGGGACCATTTTGTTGGCTTTCTGTTGCCATCTGCATTGTGGAACTTCTCATCTGCATCAAGTTTGGTCATGGTATATATTTTGTGAGCTTGGTTTATATGTTTGTTCAATCCCACACTCCAACTTCATCTCAAAATCTGTTTTTGGTGGCTTATCATTTTGTTCTGTTGTTATATAGTTGCAGATAATTGATGTTCTTCAGTCTGATCAATTATTTTATTGTAATTTTCAGGACTATTTCCTAATTCGATGCCCAAGTGGTTGGTTATATTTTGGACATCAGCTGGGATTGGACTTGTTTTCTTCTTAGTCGGATGGTCATGGCAATTACATAGATCAATGAGGAGAAAGCGAGAATAGAGGTTTTATTTTCATTTTTATTCTTATTGCTTCACTGTTGTTTACAGAGGTGTATTCGTCGCTTGAGTGTGTTATTGAGTAAAATTAGCTATGTAAATACCCCCCACAACATTTGCAAATTGTAAATGTGTTACTTTTAGGTTTAGATATCACAATTATTTATGTAGATGATGACTTCAATTCTTTTTACACTAGGTACATGGCAATTGTTGCCTGTTTTTCTCTCTAATCAAAATTCTTTTCAGGTTCTTTTGTTGCCCTTCTGGTCGTCTAATTTTGATTTGTGTCCATGTCCTCTGATGGATTAAGAAGAAATTGAACTATTTAAACACAAGGGTGCTTCACAAGCGTTATATACTTTACACACGAATTAGCTCTCCTATTTGTACTCTCTGGATATAGCAAGCTAGGGTCTTTATCTTGGGAGATAGCCTCACACGGGGCACCACATACAGTGGCGTACCTACGTCAACCACTTGCCCCACCTCAAATTTTTGATACGAAAGTACTATACTATTGGATACCCTTTTTAGTACCGCTATCTTATCTTCTACATTAGTTCTCAAACCTCCATTTATCTTTTCCGACAAATTTTCTATCGTTGTAGCCAGTGGCGAAGCCAGGGACAGAAATTAGGTGGGTCCAAGTTAAAATTGTATGATATTTTTGCTAGATAATAATCAATTAAAAGAATTTCAAAAGCAAAATCATTTTTCACATATTTCTAACTATATTTTTACATTCAAATATCAAAATACTCTACATTAATGCGCATAAATTTAACTTTGAATTAATATAGAATTCAAGCATTAAAAAAGAAAAAAAAATGAACATGTATTAACGTACATCTAAATTTAAAAAGAAAAAATTATAAATTTTAAAAATTATGTAGATAAAAAGATTTTAAAATGATTGATAAAAAACTAAACTAACACATAACATGAACATAAGAGAAAAGAGAAAATAGAAGTGAGAGCTAAGATGGGACATAAAAAAAAAATGATTGATAAAAAACTAAACAAACACATAAACATAAAAGAAGAGAAAATAGAAGGGAGAGCTAAGATGGGACAAAAAAATTGGATAAAGGAACATAACTATAGAAAAATACTCAAGTTTGGGGAAGAGGATATGGAACCTACGCCTCACAAGTAGAGGTTATGAGTTCCTACAACTAGGACAAACATTTTTATTGATTTTTACTACTACATATATATTAATACTCAAAATTTGAATGGGTCCAGTGCCACCACGCCCCCCCCCCCCTCCCGCTCCGCTACTGGCCGTACATAGCGGCGCCATGAAAAAGTCAGGTAGAAGATGATCTAAATTCCTAAGTTTTTAGCTTCTTGATATCTTCTTCTAGAGATTTATATAACTTATTGTAATTTCTGGAAATTTATAGAAGAACGATAATAGAATTTTTTTATATATTGAGAACTCATATGAACTTGAATGGGTGGAGACAATTGATGGAGAAGACGATATGGAGTTGTTACTAATTATTCTTGATTTATTTAGTGATAGAAGATAACTTGAGTCAAGTGTAGTGAAAATAATTCATTCCTTTATTTTGTGCTTTAAGCTAGAAGACAAACAAAATTAAATACTTTAATAAATCAAATACTTTTGTTAGCCCTATTACACTATCTTTCCTCCAAATATATTATAGCATGATATATATGTTAATAATTTAGTGGGGTATTAATATTTTGACTAAAGTTAAAATGGGAACATTGTATATAGATGGAGGGGGATAGTTTTTGACTCACCTCATTATAAATTATGCGTCCGCCACTGACCACATACATTACAATGAAAAATCTTCGGCTTTAAGAAAAATGCAATGAAAATTCGGAGGATTAGGGTTCTTTGAACACTCGATTTCAAAGAAGAGACTAAACTTCGAGTTACAGTATGGGGAAGAACCCGTAAGTACTTCAAGGTGGAATGCTTAATGAGATGATTCCTTCTTGGGAGTAGACATGTGAACAATTCTTTCCATATATTGCACTTAGTCCTGACAATTTGGTCCAGATTGGTGTAATCAGGAATATGTCCATTTGGCTGGATTTGTACGGACGGAACCATAGTGGACTAATTTCAATTTTTCTGGATCAGATTCAGGTCTGATAAGAATTAAAAATTCACTACAAGTAAAATCTTTTGGTGTCAAATTCATTCGGATCCGGACAGGATCGGGATGACCCGATCAATTAAAAAAATGGATTGGACTCGGTCCCCTTCAGGGCCAAATTGCCATGCCTAGTTGCACGAGGGAAGAGGCCACCTTGGGAGTAGACACGCGAGCAATTCTTTTGAAAGCTATGATTTTTTTGTACGCGATAGAAAAATTCCCATCATATTATTATAAAATAGTAGTGTATCATATAGTTGAATAGGAGAGGCATGAACTTTAGTCGAATTAAAGTTCATGCTATAACTTTATAACTTTAGGGACCTATAAGTTTATTTCAAGCACAACAGTAAAAAAATTGGAAGAAGGTAAGAAAATGAAGGAGAAGACAAGACAGTACGAATGCGGCAATCTTTGGATACGAGGTAGATGACCCGAATAAATTGGGTGCTCTTGCTGAAGAGCTGAACAATAACAACGCTACTGACTACTCTGCCAAAGTTCAGAAGTTCAAATATGATAGATCTGAAATCCAGAATCCAGAGCAATTTGTGCTGGGCGTAGGTTGCAGGTAGCCGCTAAGCCTAAGAGGGCTGAAGCTTTTGAGAAGGAGAAGAAGAGTAATAAGGATTTAACAGATGATGATGGTGAGGTGGTTGGTAAGAAGGCTAGAAAAGCTGAGGTATCTTCCGGCAAGAAGAAATCGGGGAGCAAAGTAACTGGTTCTGATTTGGGCAAGAGGAATCTTCTGGAAATAAGGCTTAGGGGTATGCTTGGTACTTTATTTAGGCAAGGAGGAATCTTCTGGAAATAAGGCTTAGGGGTCTGCTTGGTACTTTTACATGTTTTTTCACTGTTAGTTATGGATGATGAATTGTTAATGGTTGTATACTTGTATTTCATCCGTTCAATTCTATATCAATACAGTTTCTAATTTTGTCCCATTGAAGTTTTTCTCTGGTTTTTTTATGTTTTGCCTACACACACTGACACAAGAGAGAAAATCTCTGAGTCTGCAACCTCGATTACACAGTTAATTTATTTCAGTTATGTTTAATAAACTTAACTGAAAATATGAATTGTGAACTGGAATTGGATTTTTTATGTTGAGATATTTCAGTTTAAATTGCAGTGCATTTTATCTGTTCCATTGTAGTTTTGTCGAATTACAGCTATGGATGTGTTGTTTTTCTTTCTTTGTAGCTAGGATGCTGATAATTGGTACATGCTGCTTCTGTATCTCCTATGCCTTTTCTTTTTAGTCATACTAGGTAGACTCAGTCGTAAATCGTAATAATTGCAGAGCGCTCCAATGATATTACATACTATGTATAAAATGTGGCATAACTGAAATCAGAGCGCCGTCTTTTTCCTGGTATGTGTCATGTAATGGCTGATGACCTGCTATAAGTATGGTGAGGCCAGCCTGGTCTCATTATGATTCTTGTGGGGATGTTCGGGAGGTTGATGATGGTTAAATCCCACTACTTCTTATAGCAAGGAATTGTCTTCAAGGGCATTGTCATATTTTTTTAATGAGTTTATTCCGTGTGGCATGAGGGTTTTGTTTCTTTGGGTGGCGGAACGGGTGCTGTTGAGACTTTGAGCATCTTAGTTAAATTTTACCTCCCCAAGAAAGACGAGCAATTTAATAAACCGATGTAAAGTTTTGTATAGAGCATGATTAGAGTATCATCCAAATAATTGATGAGACCTACTATTTGTTTCAGCACAATTGTTTTCTTTTATTAAGCAAGCTATGTTTATTTATTTATTTTCTTGTTTAACTAAAAACATCATATTATGAAATTAAAATGTTTACTTATATGAAACACTTGACAATATATTCAACTGGTGAAAAATACCAATTAACATGCGAAAAAGATGCATTGCAAATTTTGAAGTTGAATGTTTCCAAAGTTTAGAGATGTATCCGATGGTTTTTAACTCATCGGAAGAATACTTTTTGTATGTCTAATAGTTCAATTCAAAACTATTAATTGCATAACTACAAAAATTATATACATTTATAGCACACCATTTATACTAAGTTTAATTACTCAATTAGTTATTTTTTATTACGTTTGAAGTCATTATGTGAAAATTATATATTCACTCCATTTATTTCAATATATTATTTAATAAAACAATAATGTTTTACAAGATTACGCTTCACACACAAAATATAATTTATTAAATAAAAGACAGAGCATAAGAGAAATGCTCAAGAACAAGTACAAGATGAACGACACCAACACCTTTACCCAGCTTAAGCCAATAATCAGAATGGTTGTGGTAACTCAAACCTAACCAAAACCTTTTGGAAACACTCAAAACCAACTCTAACAACCGAAACCTCAGCGATTAACTAGCCACCACAACAACACCTTGACCTTTTCTATGAACAACTCCGTAACCTCCATAACCTCACACCTCGACCTAAGTTGGAAACTTCAAAACCTGAACCTTTCCTAAACCTCACTTTCGCGTATGTTGTACTCCAAAACCTAAACCTTTCTGAAACCTTCGTTAATCTTTTCAAAGCCTGACTGTCAGTACTCCAAAATCTGAACCTTTAACCCAACCTGAACCTTTAACCCTGACGATGAAAATGACACCATCTCCAACACCAACAAACAGTGGCAATCTACAACCCCTAAACTTCAATTCAAAACCTGGACTTGAATCCACCTTAAGCAGCAACGGTATCAGACACGCTCATCCTCAAATGTTCATTCACAAACCTCCAAAATAATTAATCCACCAAACATCACGACAGAAAAACCTCAAAAACATTCACTTACTTCTTCCCAATCATAAACCACATCAAACTCTTCCGAACCGTAAAGCCTCCTGAACACCTTATGTAACCGAACATCAAACTATATATTGAGGCTGCGGACAGTCAAAACCACGTTCTCTTACCCCTCCTCTCAACACAATGAGTCCTCAAGAAGAGTCATTACTCTTCTTCTTTTTTGAGCATTTGTTTTGTTGTTTGTTCACGTTTATTATTAGCTTTGCTCTATTCAGTTTTGTGTATTGTGTTGATGGACTTATTTGTCTATTGTAATAAAACTAACCAAAGTCTTGGGAAAAAAATTCTTTAGATACTCTCAAGTGAAACAACTATACTGCTAAGTGAAAAACTTTACTTTAGATACTATTAAGTGAAACAACTATACTACTATTATATTACTTATGAAACAACTAAAGAAAATTGAATATTAAGTGAAACAACTACGTTTTTAGTATATTCACCTAAACGCATTACGTTATCGATAATTACTATTACCGGGAACCGCGTGTGAAGCGTAATCTTTTAAAATATTATTTTTTATTAAATAATATATTGAAATAAATGTAGTGAATATATAATCTTCACATAATGGCTTCAAACATATTAAAAAAATAACTAATTGAGTAATTAAACTTAATATAAATGGTGTGCTATAAATATATATAGTTTTTATAGTTATGCAATTAATAGTTTTGAATTGAACTATATTAGACATACGAAAATTATTCTTCCGGTGAGTTAAGAACCATCAGATACATCTCTAGACTTTGGAAACATTCAACTTCAAAATCTGCAATGCATCTTTTTCGCATGTTAATTGGTATTCTTCATCAGTTGAATATATTGTCAAGTGCTTCATATAAACATTCTAGTTTCATAATATGATGTTTTTAGTTATTTTTATCATATGTTTTAAGAATAATTTAAGGTCAAAATGGCCATCGAAAAAGTCAACAAAATCAAGTGTTACATTTATTATTGGACGGAGGAAGTATGTATTTTTTTATAAGAACATATCATTTTTATTTAAAATTAAGTATAATACGTCATACAACTTTATGTTAAAAATAAAATTTAAGAAGAGAATAAATAAAAAGAAAAAAATTACGTCAATAAGATTCAAACCCAACACCTTCAACTAAAATAATGATGCAAATAATAGATAAAAATCACGCCAACAAGATTCGAACCAAACACCTTCAATAAAAATAATGGAGAAAAATCACGCCAACAGGATTCGAACCCTACATCTTTTAATTAACTAATGACACATGCACGCACCAGATTGAAATTGGATAAGCAAGATCAACGGATTAAAATTGATTGATAGGTCAATCAATTTGGTAAATCAACCGGCTTATTATATTACTTTAATATATTTCTCCGTCCATTTTTCTTTATTGTAGACTAAGTCACTCAGGATATATGTACATCATGTTAACACGAGTTCATTTTTAAAATTCTCACATCATTTTTTTCAATAAATATATATTAACTTTGATAGATGCAATCATGAAAACATATATATTTCAACTATATATATTACTTCTCAGTCTTTCCAAAAGCTTCCCCATTTCAATCATACTTTTTTTTTTATTCCATTCGATCTCACATTAACCATAAATCACACGATTAAAAATGTAATTTATACAAAATAAATAAATAATAAACGTTATATACTGGAACGAGTTATAAAGAGTGGTTACGCTTCTCATAGAATAAACCATAGAATTGAATAGACCTGGCAAAAGCCATCCAAATCCGAAACTCGAAGTCTCATCCGAAAATTTGTGGTCAACCATCCGAACTTTGACCCGAAATCCGATCCGAAAGCACCCAAATTTTTTTTATCCGAATTAAACAATCCAAAATATTTCGAATAAATTCAATCCGAAATTCACCCGATCCGAATTAAATGTGACCCGAACTCTTTCAATCCGAAATGACCCAAATTAAATTTATAGGGAATACATAATTATTTTCATTTAAAAAATATATTTCATATATAAATAACTTATAATAAAGATTTTAAAGTTGTAATATTTCATAAATTTTCATAATAAAAATAATTTTGCATTTAAATATTCAATCAACACTGAATCTGAATTGGCCCGATCCGAAAATTGTTTGAAATTTCTAATCCGAATAACACCCGAATTCGATTAAACCTGAAATCCGAATACATCAGAACCCGACCCGATCCGAAAGCATCCGAAACAAACTTACTCACCCGAAATCATCCAATCCGAACAATCCGATCCAATCTGCCATGTCTAGAATTGAAGCCAAGCCCGGGAGTCAAGGAGTAGGACTAACTGACTAAGCAAGAGGCGCACAATACTAAAAACACAATCAGTTCCACTATAATACGCCGGACCAAAAATATCACCTAACAAAACAGGGGCCACAACCCCCCATTTCATTTCTTCTGCAAAACTCAACGACAACAGAAGAAGCACAATTTTACACGACACACAACAACAACAATGGTGGGAAGTGCAGCAGCATCAGCTCTCATCAACAACAACAATACTCCCTGTTTCAAGTGCTTAAGCTCAACCACCAACCACCCTAAACCCATCCTTAACCTAACCCAAAGAAAACCCAACTCATTGTCTTTCACAAACAATCGATATTCCAAGAAATTCAACCCAACTGTTTGCTCTGCCGTTGAAGATTTCACTAAAAATCAGCGAGATATTACCTCCACTAGTCTCAATGGAGCTGTTGAAGATAGAACTGGTATTGTTAAAAATGATTTCTTTTGTGCATCATTAGATTTGTCTCTCTACTTTCTGTTGATGATATATTGATATGATTAGGATGACTTTGCATTAGGCTACCTCTTTGCAACTTTGTCAATTACAGTGTTTTAGTACTACTAATTTTGTTGATGTGCTGTTTTGTACTGTTCAAGTAACATGATGTTTCTTGACTTGGTTATGAATTGTTAGTATATGAAATTGGTGCTAGTATTTCTTGTCTGAGATTGTTTTGATTTGTGCAATAGAGTGACATTATACCAGAAACATGACATTGGGAAGAATACTGAAAAAGGGACTAAAGCAATGACTTTCGAGTTCCAGAAACTGATAGTGTCTGATGTCAAGTATGTGGCACAAAAGGGTTTTCTTTGGAGATTCAGTTCGGTTCTTGTGAAGTTTTAGACTTTTATTAGCCTTGGTTAGTTCATAGACAATTCGGTTAGAGCATCCCAGCTCCCGTGTATACTTGCAACCTGCCTCAACACATTAATGGACATAAATAATTTTCATGTCGACTATTAAAAAGATGTTTAAACTGAGGAGTCTTTTTTTTAGGATGCCTAGCTCATAGAGAAATAGTCTACTATGTCTCTTCTCTTTTGGCATGCCATTTCGTGCGTGCTACGTTTAATAAATTTCGCTTGTCCAGTATACAGTAGTATGTCTGTAGTTCATAGTGTGATATTCCTTTTTTTGTTGTTCCCCTTCATGTGTACTGTCATTGGTTTTGATGTGATCATCAGTATTACCACCATCATCAATATTGGGGTAGTGACTTAGATAGTAAATGTCTCTTTGATTTCAGATTCTGCTGAAGAGAACCCTTTCCTGAAGAAGGAGACAGACGATGCAGGAAATTCTATTTACAATTTCCTTTATCCTAATAAAGAGCTTCTCCCGGATGATGTAGAAATGAGTTTATGGGACCATTTGGACGAGCTGAGAGAAAGAATCCTTGTGTCTGTTTTGGCTGTTGGAGGAGCTATGGTTGGTTGCTTTGCATTTTCAAAGGAACTCATAATGTTGCTCGAAGCTCCAGTTAAGGACCAAGGTGTTCGCTTTTTACAACTGGGACCTGGTGAATTCTTTTTCACATCTTTAAAGGTTACAGCTTTCCCCAACTTCTGGCTTTGTACTTCATGCTGTTATTATAGTTTACTGAGATTTTAAATGTTCCTGTCAGCTAAAACTACTATTTCTTGCAATCATTGAATCATTGTTGCCTTTAGACATAAAGAGTCTACCTAGACTTCTATTTTTGTTCATAAATGTTATGGAATAGAGGAGAGCTTTGCATGTCCATTTGTGAGGGATACTTTCTAATCACAGTTCTTTTTTCACTTCAAAGATAGTGAATGTCACAAGAACCTGTAGGCAGAGTTGGTAATTTGGTATGCATAATTTTAATTTTAAAGGTGCTTGCAATACTGTTAATGTTGAACTGTTCTACAAGAATCTCAGCCTTTTCGGTTGTCAAGACACCATTCTTCTAAGCATCAGATTTGGCAAACAACTCTTAAGCATGTTCCCTTATCTTGTTCACATGGTTGTCCACAGCTCCACATGGGTTTAAAAAAAAAAAAAAAAAAAAAAAAAAGAGAAAGTGGATGTGGTTCTCTAGAAAGCTTTATTTACATGCAGAAAAGTAAACGGAAAAAAAAATCTGAATGTGTGCTAGGACAATTATGGACTAACTGATCATTTATTGCAGGTGTCTGGTTACTGTGGCCTTCTACTAGGAAGTCCAATAATCCTGTATGAGATTATAGCTTTCGTTCTTCCTGGTTTGACAAAGTCAGAGAGAAGGTTTCTAGGGCCGATTGTCATAGGCTCCTCGGTCCTTTTCTATACTGGGATCACCTTTTCTTATTATGTGCTTGCTCCCGCAGCCTTGAATTTCTTCGTTAGTTACGCAGAAGGGGTTGTTGAATCATTGTGGTCTATTGATCAATATTTTGAGTTTGTACTCGTACTCATGTTTAGCACGGGATTATCTTTCCAGGTAAAGTTAATTCTAGCTTGCATCTTTTCCATACGCGTGAAAACTGTAGTGTAGGTTTGTCATATTCCTACATTGGTTTGTTGATTTTCTTTAATCCAGTATATAACCCAAAACCCTCTCCATTGATAAGACCTTTTTAGTGCAGCGGGGGATTGCCTGGGTAATCAAAGTATCAAACTACTAAATTGTAATTATTGCACCACTTAATGACTTGCCTATAATGTGTAGTCCAAGATGGCAAATCTTCCATATTGCATTAGGACAGGTTTTCATAGTCCGTTGATGTACATGTTTGGCTTTGCTCGATGCATATGATTCTATCATTTAACTATAATTTTCTACTTTATGTATGGTTCAACCTTGGATATAGAGACTGGTTTGTAGTATTCCGATTACTTGTCTTTCCTTTCCTTTATTAGTGGCTGAATTGCTATTCTGAAGAAAAAGGGTGTTATTAATTATAAAGAAGACTAGATGGCTAGTTGTTTTTAACATAAGTATCAGTAAATTTCTCTAAGAAAAGGATGGTGTTGATGTAATTTCTGTTTGGCAATTCCCAAGAGTCTACTGAAACAATTGGCATTTATTTGAAACCCATTCTCAGGTTCCTGTTATACAACTACTTCTTGGACAAACTGGGTTGGTTTCATCAGAGCAAATGCTGTCAGTTTGGAGATACGTGGTGGTAGGCTCTGTCATTGCAGCTGCTATATTGACGCCATCAACTGATCCTCTCACTCAGATGCTCCTAGCTGGTCCCCTTATGGGACTTTACTTGGGTGGTGCATACATGGTCAGGGTTCTTGGACGATGATATGCTCGTCAGTGCAAACAATTCCTATGGATATGGTAAAGGGAAGAAGCCATTACGTACATGAGATGTTTAAACTTGTTCGTATTGTCTTTATCAATCGCACATGATTATACCGAGTGACTGTTGAGATATGCATTTCGAGTTTTGTATATCGGAAAATTTGGCTATAGTAAAACATGACTATGTCCTGTACTTGAGGCAGATGCTAGAGATGTAAGGTATTGCAGTACTAATATAGTACAATGAGACTTGGCTGATGTTGTGTACATTTTAATGCCTGTTAATCGTTTCGGTTATTAGCATGATAAAAGAAAAGAAAAGCAACCATATCGAATTCTTGATTTATTGCAAGTCTTATAGTTGTGCATCTATCCAGCTTGCTGGTATTATTGCTTACTACTTATGTAACTTTTGATGAAAAGCCACAACACAATTGGTTTCCCCTGTTTTCCTCTCTGTGGTGATGATTGCCTTATATATCCTTCTTGCTTGCTTTCACGATTCACGGCCTCTGTTTAGGACTGCGATTTTCATATTTTCAAGAGACTGAGCCAGGTCACTGCAGAGCTGGTGAGGATCTTGAATTACATCCTCGTCCACCGCCAGGGAGATGGTGAGCTTATTGTCATAGCTCATACAGTGCAGAACAAGTGCCTGTGAAATTCAAAGTGATGCAAATACAGTTAATAGCAGCAAGTATTTTATCCAGAAAAGTTAAAAGGTGATTGGAGTTTACCTGAGAAATGCCAGAAACTGAAGGAGCTATGTAGCTTATGGGATAACCGAACAATGTAATCTCTTCTTGTGGTCCAGCCACATTCGAGAAACTGAACGTAGAGCTCGACAAAGATGCCTGTGTAAGAGCAGCCGCGCACTATATGCCCAAAAATAGAAAGTTAGGAAGGTTTCTGTGAAAAAATGGGAGTAGTAGTACTGTGTGCATACCTTCATCCCAAGAAACTTGAGTACCCAGCTGCACACATAATATGTGCATAGAGATTCAAGAGAGTGCTTCTTTCTGTCTACGATTCTCTTGACTTGATAAACATGAGTTAAAGGATTGTCTGGTAATGAAATTGTGAATGGTACACGGACAAACCCAACTAGGTTTCCCCATCTTCTGTCAGATGTACTCTTCTTGATCAAAGAACCCAAATCCTACACAATATGTGTATTTATTGATAATCAATTAATGCATTGGAAGGAAGCTGGAGAGGTGCAGGGTTCAATGGCTGGCGGAGATTGAGATTGTAATATTTGCCGTTTTAATTTTTTATTTATTTATAGAAGACAGAGAAACATCAGGGTTAACATGATGTAATTAGGTGATTAGTTACCTCAATTTTATCTGGTGGTCTGTTATTGAAAGCAACAATACCATTAACTCTAAGATTCTTTGGTAAATAGTTGCTCTTCTTGATGCTCCCAAATCCTTTGGTGTTGTGCTTTTCTGTTCCAAGGAAACCAATTAGTGTCTAAACTAATTGATGATGAACAATGTTAAGTAATCAGAACTTTACTTACCATATTCCCGATTGCAGTAGAGACTAAGTCCTGATTGTATCACCCCTAGCACAACATCATTAATTGTCTACAAAGTTAGGAAAATGCAACAACATTAAGGTATCATAACAAAACCTTCACTTCTCTGGTTCAAGAACTTTGATAAAGCGCATAAACTTACCGTGTTGAGGGCATTCTTAACAAGCTTTACATCGTCCAGGTTAAGAATCCGATGCACAAATCTTGTCGGAGACAGTCCAACGCTGTAAGTAGGTTTCTTGATTGGAGTTTGTGTGTCTGCTAGCCAGAAAGTGGTATACAGAAACCACAAACTGCCACTCACAGTATTGAAAAAAATAACAATACTGGACCAAATGAAGAGTAACAGCTTTTGAATGGAGTATTTGCCAGATTGAGGCTCAACCTCGCGTTTCTTGGTTGGAATACTAGGCAACGACTGGGGATCAGATGATTTCCGGGTGCATGCCAAGAGTAGCGAAATGAGAGACGTGCCATCGCCTATCATATGGTGAACTCTGAAAACGATGACTCCATTTGCATCTGAAGTTGGAACATTGAGAACATGTGATTCCCAGAGTGGCTTCCCATAGT
This sequence comes from Plantago ovata, assembly GCA_028274465.1. Classification (NCBI taxonomy): domain Eukaryota; kingdom Viridiplantae; phylum Streptophyta; class Magnoliopsida; order Lamiales; family Plantaginaceae; genus Plantago; species Plantago ovata. Next base: position 103,031,276 of record CM051456.1, on the reverse strand, counting down.
CCATTGGTGTCGTTGAAAGAGCTGACGCGTAGTCTTCAACAAACTTATCCGGTTCTTCCATTTCTGGATCAATATCCGGGATGAAAACATGCTCATCCAGGTTCACTAATGTCCTTCTCCAACTCTGCTTCCCCCCCTTCATCACCTTCATTATTCATTTGAACTAAACATGATTAGACACAAATCAAAAGGCTTAATTTAAGCAATGAAAAGTTAATATGATCATGATGAGAACATACAAGAATGCTGGAAAAACGAGGATGTTTCAAGAAGTTCTCCTGGAAACCCCTCTTGAGTCTGTCTATATCGGTTATTGCTGTTTTAAAGCCGTAAACTGCCACTATAAAGAGGTTGAAGCCAGGTGTCTGTAGAAATCGAGTACCAGGGCTCACCGGCTCTTCCTGGTGTTCCATCATCGACACATGGTTGTTGTCGTCTTTATCATCATATTCAGCCATTTTAAGTTGTTATGGTGCTAAAGTGCAAGTGGTTGGATCTTAAATGAAATAAAAGCTTCATGTATAGAGTTAGTTAACTGACCAGTACTAAGATCATGACCAGTTAAGTAGCATATAATCCTGCCTTGCTTCTGCTGTTTGAACCAGGCACTTCTTGTATGAATTGGAATTACAAGTACTGTTTCCCTATTACTGGAGTATTACAGCTGCATTATAATCATATCATGAGTGGTTTGTGGTCAGTGTCATATGTCGTGGTCCCCGTCAAAGTTTCCATTTAGTTTTAGTTTTTATGATTTTGTTTTTAATTTTTATTTATTTTAACCCAAATTACTCCTAAAACCAGATTTAGAAAACTTTAGAAATATTATATGAGAAAATTACAATGATTATACTCCTTATTGTTTACACTTTGATTTTAAAATGTATTTTTTAAAGAGTTTGTCCGTATAATGAGTGTAGTATTTGGATTATATTAATAATAGGTCTCTCAATGGGTATAGGGTTTAGACCTTACCCTTACCAAGACCATCTATGGACCCTACCCGGACCCGATCATGAGTTCGGGTTGATCGGGTCCGAGTCGACTCCGTTCTTTATTTAAACCTGTGGAATTACGATGGACAAATAATATGATATACTGGTTTGGTTCAATGATTTATATTACAAATCACAAACACATGCAGAGGTAGTATAAATAGTACAAGTCACAAACTCCACACTAGTCAATCAGCTAATAAGATTGATGATTTGATACAACCAGTAGATTAGGAGAAGACTATATGTCGTGAGAGGAACAAGTTGAAGAACAAGCACAATATCTATGTACTATCTTGAATAGAATTCATAGAATCTCTTCTAGTAGAAAACATTGCCAAATATGTGTTGTTTGACTGAGAATTATCCACAATATGGATGCAAAACAAGCATAATCTTGCGAGATCAGTAAAAGACATGAGTATATTTATAATGTCCACTCCATAAACATGTACACTGACTTCACAATCCCATATTATTCTAAATCTGGCATTCACAATTAATTAGGGATGATAATTGGCAGCACCAAACAACAAGTCAAGTGAAAACAATACACCTATCTATCTACAGACTATATGCACTGTGAACCTACAAAACAACAAACATAAATCGTATAAGTCATTATACTAAAGATGATCTTAATCATTACCAAACAAGTAGTTATAAATATGCAAACCTTTCTCAAAGATAATTAATCCATTCACCACCAACAACAAGTGCCTAAACAATGTCTGGTCTTATTTGACTACGAGATGTCATGATTACCCGACCTTCAACACTACTAAATGCAGTGTCGGAGGCAACAATAGTGGTTGCAACGGCTAACAAATCTCTAGCTATCTCACGCAAGTTGGGATATTTCTTCCCGATACTTGACCACCAATCCACAACATCAAGCTCAATTACACAGTGTTAGCATTTGAAATTAGTTTAAGTGTGGCGTGTTTGTAAATTTCATCTCCACTGTGACCGTTGTAATGAAATAAATTTCATTTGAATTCGAATTTGCATTTGAATCTGATTTTACATTTGTCATATCTTTACTTTGCCAGGAATTTTATTGTCAGGAATCCTATCTTTACTTTGTCGGAAATCCTGTCTTTACTTTGCCAGAAATCTTAACTTTTATTTATCTGAAATATCATCTTTACTTTGGCATCCAATGCAAACATGAGTCAGCAATGACTCATAAGTGACTTATCTTATCTTCAAGCTAAAGTCTTGAGAAAGGGTGGATTTCCCTCAACTAATGGAAAACTCATATTTGTTTTGTTAACCGGTCGAGCAGACCACTTGCATTATGGTTTTAAAAGATCATGTTATTGTTTAAAATGTTTAGCATTGAAATCTTCCGTTGTGATTTTAAGAGATTATGTTATGATTTTAAGAGCCTTGCGTAATGGTTTTAAAAGATTATGTTATGGATTAAAATTTTTAGCATTGAAATCTTCCATTGTGATTTTAAGTGATTACGGTGTTGGTTAAGAGATTGTGTTATGGTTTAAATGTGTCATATGGTGTGTCCCAATTACAATTTTGACATCTTTTATTAATGTTTTTAATCGACACTACAAGAAAAACAGAATTTAGCGACGGATGGCATCCGTCGCTATATACCATTAGCGACGGATGGCCCGTCGCTAAATAGGAGGTCGCGAAAAGTGGCGTCGCTAATCCAAAAAGCGACGGATGAGTTGTTCCGTCTCTAAATTTAGAGACGGATAAACTTATCCGTCGCAAATTTAGCGTTGACCGGGCAGCCCATGGTTTCTTCACTTTAGCGACGGATAAGCTTACCCGTCTCTAAATTTAGAGACGGATAAGCTCATCCGTCTCTAAATCTGATTTTTTATATAAAAAAAATTCTGTTTCTTTTAATTTATTTAATTCACCTACAATATAATAAAATATAAAAATATAATTTTTTAAATGCAATAAGGGGTGATGCGAGAATCGAACTCGCGACCTCTCGCATTTCACGAGAATCATACCACTAGACCAAACACCCATAGTAATGGATACTCATTAACACTGGAAATGGAATGGAAGTAAACACTTCACATAACATAACACCAAAAAGTATTATGCAAACACAAAGGATTTTTAGAGACAAGAGGCCATAGACTTTTTTTTTTTTTTTTTGATAGTTAGAAAGTTTAAGTTGTGTATATTCAAAAGCTCATTAGAAACACTTACAACTTCAACCATAACATAAAAACACACAATCCCACAACGCATTTCACAGTTTAAGTTGCAACTTCATCCCTAGTGCCCAACAAGTTTCACTACCACAATGCTCAAAATCTAATAGGGATAATTAAGGACTCAGGGGCAGGGGCATATACAATTCATGTTTTATTGCCATCTTTCCTGGTTTATACCGTACACTATGTACTATGCTAAATTAGTTTAAGACTACATATGGCAGAATGAAGAGAATTCATGTTAAATTAGAATAAAAAATTACTTGTTGTGTCGATCATGTCATCCACCATCACCGCAACTTTTCCTTTTAACGTCACCAATCAGACTCATTACCTACATTTGATAAAATTAATAAACCAGCAAACTCAGATACTAATTAAACTCATAAAGAGTCCATGTTAACATATGCTACATACAATCGTTCACCTTGTCTTTACTTTAATCAAACTCAAGAAACTTGAACCATAGCTGCCCCCAAAAAACCGCATATATGATACCCGAGCAATAATCAAGACCACTACAAGTCAAGAAACTGAAAGCATTGCCTCATTCACACATCACAAGTTAAAGGAAACACAATCAACAACAATCAGCTAACAATAGCCCGCGAGAAATTCAAAATTCAGTCTAGTTCTACAAACATAAATCATATTAACACAAAACCCAATCTTTGATGAATCCATGCCATTAAGACGAAATCCAAAGCTTAATTGAAATTCAAGCTAATTAATTGAAAAATTGAAATAATTCCCAAAACGTAGGGTTTAGAGAACATACCTTAATACCTTAACTTGTAGAGATGAAGGTGAAGGAGGAGGAGCCGGAGTCCGGTGGTGGTTGGAGGCAAGGCGGCAACGTTGGTGGAAGGCAGTGGTGGTGGTGTGCGACGGTCGGTGGGGGGTTGGGATAGAGGTGGAGTAGCTAGATAGAGAGAAAGAAAGAAAATGGAGAGTTATGAAACAATTAGATCTAGATCTGATCTTATCCTTTTTTTTTTTTTTTTTAATTTTAACTTTAGCGACGGATAAGCACCGATCCGTCGCTAAAATATATATATATATATATATATTTTTTAAATTTTGTCAACTAAATTAGAGACGGATAGATATATAAGCACCCATCTGTCGCTAATCTGGAAATATCTTTTCTTTTTTTAATTTTATTAATTCAGGGTCAATAGGACATAGAGACGGATGGATTTATCCGTCGCTAAATTTGCGACCGATAAACCCATCCGTCGCAAATTTACGACCGATAAAATCATCCGTCATAAATATAGCGACGGATATCCATCCGTCGCTAAATACCAGTCAGATTTATATCCGTCGCTAAAATCACCGATCCGTTGCTATTTTTCGACGGATGCGATCCGTCGCTATTCATCTGTCTCTATTTGGCTGTTTTCTTGTAGTGCGATGATGTGATGATCTTAAGGAGCTAAGTTATAGTTTTAAGATGGTTTGTTATAATTTTAAGCGAGAATCTAAAATCATTCACAAATATCATTAAGTCACCATTAAACAAGTCTAAAAATTTCATAGAGGTCAACAATACATCAATGAACAATTTTAAAATAAGATTCTTGAAACATTCACTCATTACAATACAGAAATGTTAAGTTCTGTCCAAATTTTACTAAGTATCGTCCACCTTTTGCATTTTTTTGTCATATTGCAAAAGAATTCTTAAATTTGTAAAATATCAAATTGACCCAATTATTTTTTATTACTAACTTGAGAAAAAACAAACACATTGAATGCACTCAACAAACACATTAAATACACTCAATAACCATATTGAATAAACTAAACAAACACATTGAATACACAACTAAAATACACTTCAAATACTAGTAAAAGACTCAACAAACAATTGGTTCACTTCCCAAGACTACATTTCAATACACTTCAACATGTGGTTCGATGATGATTGCTCACGACCACGAACACTTGCAATATATATAGTGAGGTATGAGTTTACTTTCTTTTATTTTTTAAAATTTCGAATTAATTATTTTAATTCATAACCTATTCAAATTAAAATTATAATAAGTAACTGAAAATTAAAAAAAATTGAAGTGAATTTGAAACTGTCGCCCGCATCTGGGCGCCAGTTCATGATTTTGGCGCACAGATCTGTGCGCCAGAATACGTATTCTGGCGCACAGAGTTGCACCACCCCCCTCCCCAGTAACTCCGTTTACCCTTTAATATACCCCTCCTACAAAATTAACACAAATTACATTGCAAAGTTGATACGAATCTAATTACAAAATGAATTGGAATTATAAATATGTTAAGTGTACTAACCTTGAAATGATCTCTAAATTCTTTGATTCTTCTCGTGAGTCATGAATTGATAGTTGATGAAGGAGTTTGATCAATATTTATCTGATAAAGGGAACGATGATGGAAATGGGGAAGGATATGTGGAATTAAGAGTGTACTGCATGTGTGTACTGTGTGTATCTGTGTTTTGGGTTGTTGATGGTGTATACACCTAAAATTTGATAATTATTGGTATTTTATTATGATAGGATTCTTTGTAATTAGAGACAATTATCACGAAAAAATTGATTTTATTTAGAAGATTAGGAGAATCATATTGTATCATATCTCTAAAAATATGATTTAGCTTGCTCCCTAAGTCACCAATCACTTATAAATATGAAGTGGTGATTAGAGTTAGACAGTTAGAGATGGAGTCACAAACGACTTCATCAAACTCCCTACTACTAAAGTGTAGGTAAACCCAAAGCCAAACACCTACTACCAAATTGTAGGTTAGATTCAAATCCAGAATAAGTCATTTGACCCCGGTAATCAAATCCATACCCTTAGAGAGAGGAATCAAGAGATCCACGAAGATTGTAACCAAAAGTTATGAATAAAATAATGTTTCATGTCTTTCTTTGCCTCTTTTAATGTTTATTTGCAGGTTATGAATATTCATGGTTAATAGGCATTTGATCTTTTGTGTGGATGACTAGAGATGAGAGGTAGAGAGGTCCCACTGGGCGTGCCAAAAATTTGTTAACCATGAATCTTCATAACCTGCAAATAAACATTAAAAGAGGCAAAGAAAAACATGAAACAATATTTTATTCATAACTCTTGGGTTACAATTTTCGTTGATCTTTTGATTCCTCTCTCTAAGGGCATGGATTTGAAAACCGGGGTCAAATGACTTGTTGCGAGTTTAAATCTAACCTACAATTTGGTAGCAGGGGTTTGGCTTTGTGTTTACCTACACTTTAGTAGTAGGGAGTTTGATGAGGTCTTTTGTGACTCCATCTCTAACTGTCTAACTCTAATGACCATCTCATATTTATAGGTGATTGGTGACTTAGGGAGTAAGCTAAATCATATCTTTAGAGATATGGTACAATATGATTCTCCTAATCTTCTAAATAATATCACTTATTTTTGTGATAATTATATCTAATTACAAAGATATCCTAACATAGTAAAACACCAATAATTTATGCAAGGTATCTTCCGATGGTATTGAAATTTTTTTTTCCCTTCTTTTTCTTGCATGAATAAGTTCATATTAGGTCAATGTAATATTTAATTTTAAACTTATATATTTACAATATTAAGTTTTTGGTAAAAAAGTTAATTTTTATATAATTATGATATTATTGAAATTTTCCAAGTGCCTGAGCGGTACCTAGTAAAATGTGGACGAACATACTCGCTTACAATATTGAAATATTCAATCATCCAATTGTTTTTATGCAAATGCAAACTAAATTGTTGAAATAAACTTTTTGCGATTAAACTTGTTGGTAAACTTGGCTTCCTTTCGTTTTGTTGATTGTGATTGTTGTTCTAATAGTGAAGGGACACCTCATACCTATCACCAAACTTGATGGCATCATTGCTTAAATCACAAAGAAAAAGTACAAAGGTTATGGTATATTAAAAATGTAACATGAGATACCAGAACTACAACAAATGTATTTAGAACCATAACTTATGGCCCTAAAAAATACTGTAACAATTAGAACCATGCTACATAAACTAAATTAAATAACTATTGCTACGTACAACGTGCTAAATCCATAACAAGGGTTCTTAGAACCATGCATACTTTGTGGGTTGAAACGTTATGAAGATTATAGTATATTAAAATTGTTACATGGGGTCTTAAAACTATAACAAGTGATTTTAAAACCATAACTTGTGGGCTTAAAAACTGTAACAATCAGAATCATACTACATAAACTAAATTACAATAACAAGTGTTTTTAAAATTATAACGCGAGGTGCTAAAACCACAACAAGGGTTCTTACAACCATAACATCGCTTAAAACCGTAATAAACGTATTAAAACAAATAACAAGCACAAACATGGCTAGACCATTTAAATACCATAACACTGATGCTGAAAACCATAACAACATATATTAAAACCATGACAAAGTATCTTGAAACTAAAACATATGCAATTGAAACAACAACAACAAGCTAAATACCATAAGAATGATGATTAAAACTATAACACCGGCTCTTAAAACAATAACAAAGAGTTATAAAACTATAACATATGTAATAATATGCTAGACAAGCTTAACAAAAGCGATCCAAACATTAATCCCATGCTTGTCCCATCATCTCAGCACCCTGACATCAATCAATTCAAATTTTACTGCTGACTAACTGGTCAACAACCACACTGCTCAATAATGTGAAAGAAAAGCTCATCTCGTATACAATGTGATTGATATTATCTTCAAAATGACGGTTAATACACACAAACCATGCTAGAGTACCTAAAATGCCATAGCATAAAAATCTAAGATGCCACGAAGGACGTGGAAATTGAAATAGCCAACATAACAATCTATTTGGCAAAAGAATGATGCTTTAATAATTATATTTTGAATGATGATAGTTTGACAATGATTTTTTTAGTGGATGATATTTTGACAAAAAACTCATAATATATACTCCAAATTCTTACCATTATCTCCATCTTTGGCAACTGCCATAAGGAGATGCCCCTTAAACCTTCCTTTAAGTGTGGTTGAATCTACGAACAACATAGGGCGACAATGCATAAAACCTTCTAGGAAGGCTCCATATGAGATGAAGAATCTGGAGAACTTATGTGTTTGTTCATCGACCTGAAGACAAGTTTTTGTTCCAGGGTTCGTCTGTTTTGACGCAGCTTCATACTAACGAAGTTGGTCGAAGGATCCATCGAATGCGCCAAAAATTCTCTCACGGAAAACTTCTAGAGCTTGCCATGCTTTGGTGTAATTTATGTCGAAGCCATCTTTAGTAGAACAAATGACCTTTAAAGACACAGCGAAAAAAGTAGGATCCTCCCTAACAATATCCTCAAAAAAGTCAGCGATTAATTTAGGACACAATCTAACAGTATCATCTTTCACCAAGTAGTCTGTACATGAATGATCAAGAACAACTTCTTTTATGAGAAAATGTCGGTCAACAACACCGACAATAATTTTCCACGGGCAACCATACATAATCTTTAATTTGAGCACAACTAGCTCTCACATTGGACTCAGTATTCTTCTATAGTAGTACAAGAAACCTATCTTACTAGCATATTTAATCAATTCACGTCGAAACTCTAACACTCCACGACCAAAAGTCTGACCCACACCGGTTATGCTGAAAGACCAAGACACAGACAATAAAGGTTCAGGCTTAACAGGAGGAAAAACATCATAAGAAGGTAGAACTTCATCAACATAAAAAAGGGTAGGTTTGGAATGACATCCAAGATTATTCGTACAAAAAACTAAAAGGATTACGACACGTGATGATGATAAATGTACTAAAACCATAAAACTTGAAAAGTCAGAATTAGTATTAAGCACACAGTTATGATAACTCTTTTCAGGAACATTAAGGCTATAATAACCATAAAATTCAAGACCTGAGAGTGAAACTTAGCTCCTAAGGTTTCCTTTAATAGAACAAAATTAAAAGACTTAGTGATACGCAGTGTTTTGAACCAAATTGTTGAAATACACCATCAAAATTATTCTCGATCCACGTTCAACCATTATTGAGACATGCTATAATGTTTTAGAATTGGATAGGGTAGTGGAAAAATATATGATTTATTTAGGGTAGTGCTTCGAATCAGTGGAAGCTAATGAGAGAAAGAGTAGATAATCAATGGATGAGTGAGTCTAGTTGGGGAAGAGTAGAGGATATGAACCTAACTCCACATATTTATATTATCCAGAAGAGAAGAACGTATGTGAATAAATTCTCACACGTATATAGCAGAAACAACTAGCCAGGAGACATATCCCATAAAATCACACAATCCAATCTTAACTATCACTATTTACCCATCCTACAACAATTCACCACCAATTAAGTTCATCATAACTATTTATATAGCAGAAACAACTAGCCAGGAGACATATCACATAAATTTACACAATACAATCCTGACTATCACTATAACTATTTTATGTTTTAATTTAGTAACCCAACACAGTACTCTAAAATGTCCACAGTTTGGTTGTTCATAGTATATAAGAGGTGCACTTTGTCTTCTTCCAGTTGATTTATTCTATTCCACAGATCCACTAACCAAAAGCATGAAAGAAAAAAGAAAGACTAAAAAAATACGTCCGCTGCACGTATTTAACCGTATGCGAGCGCCTCACGTATTTATAAAAAATACATACCCTTGTTAATGTGCGGGTGCTACTTAGCTTACAATTTATTTTAATTATTTTTCTATGTATGATGAACGTGTATTTTACACTTTCATTCGAGTCTTTTTCACCAATTTAGCTATCCTCTAGGTTAATTTAGCTTATATTTTAGTGCATTTTATTAGAATAGTGTCACGTTTCCCTTTTCTTTGCATTTTTCAGGTTTTAGGTAAAAAAACGTATTTTTATGGGCAATATTGATGAAGAGGACGAAGTTCCGGTACTTTGAGGTCATCCATGGTGTATCTAGAAGTTTTCGGACGAGTTTGGAGGCCTAGGGGACGAGTTTCAAGGTTTAAAGGTCACTAGAAGGCAAAATTCGAGTCCAAAAAAGAAAAGATTGAAGAAAACGCGTCTCCACCGACCTGGAGCTCCTTGGCGGTTCGCCCGGTGCCAGGCGATTTGCCTGGGACCCCAGGCGATTCGCCCCCCAGTTTCCGCACTCTATATATAGTTTTGCCTATTTTCTACGGTTTTCATACCTTTTCACCTTATTTTGAGAGACAAATTCTCCAGAGCCTGTTCTGGGAATTATTAGCATAGAAGACTCTTTTTCTTATTGATTTGGAAGCTTAAGTATAGAAATTGGACATCTTTGATTCTCGATTCTTGTTTGTGAGTTAGCAATTCATCGGAGATTGACAACCTTCGTTGGTAACTTGTATCTCACGATTTTTCTAGTTTTATTTGTTTCATTCAACATGTTTTCATTCAATCTTGCTTTGATTTTTGTTGATTGCAATTTATCTATGAGTAGCTAAATCTATCGTTGGTGAGAGTATGTGATTTCTTATCTAGGGTTCTTGATTATGCATGAGTGGCTTCGCGCGTTTATGACTTGATTTATTGTTTTATTTCTTTGATCTATCTAAGCCATTTATCTTCGTAGTGTTGAATTGTAAGGAACACACAGGACAATTCACGATCATAGATTTCTATACAAATTTCAAGTACTTCATGCATGATTATTACCCGTTGCTTTGAATGATCATACTATCGCTAATTTCCATTATATTGATAAGAAAAATCTGTGTTTTGCTTGATTCCTGATTTATAGTTTAAGTTAAATTACATAAAGCTAGTTATAGTCCTTAGAGATCGACACTCGAGGTTATTTTACTTCTACACTACGTGCCTTGGTTTTCGTTGTAGTTGAGAGTTGCCTTTGGCTAAAAACAAATTTATTTGATTAATTGAGTTTGACAATCTCGTTCATCAATGTAACTCTTTGACATTTTAAAAATTACACTACCATATATCAGTGTTCTATTTTGAGTACATAGGATATATTTCCAGAAACATAGATAATATTTCCAAAAACATAGAACATGAACATTTAATGTATACTTGTAATGATACGCAGTGTAATTGGCTGAACCAAATTGTTGAAATAAACCATCAAAATTATTCTCGATCCACTTTCAACCATTGTTGAGACAGGCTATAATGTTTTAGGATTGGATAGGGAAGTTGGAAAATATATGATTTATATAGGGAATTGCTTCGAATAAGTGGAAGCTAATGAGGGGAAGAGTAGAGAATCAGTGGATGAGTGAGTCTAGTTGGGGAAGAGTAGAGGATATGAACCAAACTCCACATATTTCTATAATCCAGAATAGAATAACGTATGTGAATAAATTTTCACACTGATATAGTAAAAACAACTAGGTAGGATACATATCCCATAAATTCACACAATACAATCCTGACAATCATTATTTACCCCATCCTACATCTATTCACCACCAATTAAGTTCATCATAACTATTTATATAGCATAAACACCTAGCCAGGAGACATATCCCATAAATTCACACAATACAATCCTCACTATCACTATATATTTACCCAATCCTACATCAATTCACCACCAATTATGTTCATCATACATCACTTCACACTTCAAGTTTGGCACTATATTACATAGGAGAAACAACTAGTTAAAACAAAATGCCTCAGTCACCGAGTCCAGAGGAATCCAACATGCAACAATAGGAGTCTAACATCAGACCACCACCATAATTCAAACTCGAAATCAAAACAACAAACTAACGCGAGCATTATTTTCAAGACAACTGGAGCATTATTTCCCCCCAAAATATTAAAGAAAAAATTACTTACCGTGACCTAGTGATGGAATAGAATTGAAATATTTCGATCGTTCTTTTATGTAGCTCATCTTTCAATTGACCGTATTATCCGGAAACCTAAACGAGCTGTGCCGAACAGATACGATTTGGAATATTTGAAGTTTTGAACTGAACATAGAGGTGAATTGGGGCGTGAAGGCGATAAAATTTAAAATATCAAAATACGAATACGTTAAAAATACGTTTTTATTTTATACATTTATATCTATATACATTACAAAAAGTATTAAACATGAGTATATGTACACAATTAATGTTAACTTAATGGTAATCCACATTATGTTTTAATTTAATAACCTAACACAATACTGTAAAATGTCCACAGTTTGGTTGTTCATAGTATATAAGAGGTGCACTTTGTCTTCTTCCTGTTTATTTATCCTATTCCACCTATCCACTAGCCAAAAGCATGAAAGAAAAAACAAAGATTAAAAAAATATGTCTACTGCACGTATTTAACCGTATGCGAGCGCCGCACGTATTTATAAAATATACTTACCCTTGTTAACGTGCGGATGCTACTAGCTTACTATTGATTTTAATTATTTTCCTATGTAACTCTTTTACATTTTAAAAATTAGACTACCATATGTCAGTGTTCTATTTTGAGTACATATGATATATTTCCAGAAACATAGATAATATTTCCAAAAGCATAGAACATGAACATTTAATGTACACTTGTAATGATACGCAGTGTAATCGGTTGAACCAAATTGTTGAAATACACCATCAAAATTATTCTCGATCCACTTTCAACCATTGTTGAGACAAGCTATAATGATTTAGGATTGGATAGGGAAGTTGGAAAAAATATATGATTTATTTAGGGAAGTGCTTCGAATCAGTGGAAGCTAATGAGGGGAAGAGTATATAATCAGTGGATGAGTGAGTCTAGTTGGGGAAGAGTAGATGATATGAACCTAACTCCACATATTTATATAATCTAGAAGAGAAGAACGTATGTGATTAAATCTTCACACAGATATAGCAGAAATAACTAGCTTGGAGACATATCCCATAAATTCACACAATACAATCCTGACTATTACTATTTACCCCATCCTACAACAATTCACCACCAATTAAGTACATCATAACTATTTATATAGCATAAACAACTAGCCAGGAGACATATCCCATGCCATAAATTCACACAATACAATCCTGACTAACACTATTTACCCAATTCTACATCAACTCACCACCAATTAAGTTCATCATACATCACTTCACACTTCAAGTTTGGCACTATATTACATAGGAGAAACAACTAGCTAAAAAAAAGCCTTAGTCACCGAGTCCTAAGGAACCCAACATGCAACAATAGGAGTCTAACATCAGACCACCACCATAATTCAGGCTCGAAACCAAAACGACAAACTAACTCGAGCATTATTTTCAAGACAACTGGAGCATTATTTTCACCCAAATTATTAAAGAAAAAATTACTTACCGTGACTTAGAGATGGAATAGAATTGAAATATTACGGTTGTTCTTTGATGTAGTTCATTCTGCAATCGAGCTTATTATCCGGAAACCTAAACGAGATGCGCCGACTGGATAAAATTTGGACGATTTTGTAGTTTTGAACTGACAGAGAAGTGGATTGGGGCGTGAAGGTGAGTTGCACAAAGGGTTTACTGTATGTGTAGGTCTGCTCCGTTTTTCGATCTAGAAAAGAAGAAGTCAACCATACCTACTATTCACATGATCTTCTATTTATAATAGAGAGAGAAACTGAAAACCCTAGCTCAAGCACCTCTTCATTCCTACTACCGAAAAAAATTTTATCGGAGCTCCACCGCCTCTTCTCTCCTACTGAATCTACTTTCGTACCACACACCACGTACCGGAGTAACAACATCGCCACGAAGGCACGATCCAAATCTTCACCGCCTCTCCTATCCTACGGCCTCGCCTCTCATCTACGAGCTACACCATTGTTGAGAAAATATTAATAATATAATTTCTTCACATACTTTATCATTATAGTTTAAAAATAATCGGGAGTCAAAGTTGCAAGCTGTTGACCGAAAAAAGTCAAACCATGAAACTTCTGATAGAACAGAGGAGTATCATCATACGATATACAATCTTGACACCATATGTTATATTATCAGCAACATAGGTAACATTAACAACAACATAGACACATTATATTGTAGAAAAAAAATAGAAGTAAACTGCAAGTTTGGATCAAATTAAGTAAAAACATGGATCCAAAAGCAATCTATTTACAGAGTTACAAAAGTACCACATCTAAGTTAGCAATCTATGTTCTATCACTTACCATCTATGTTCGTCCACAAATAGCCTATGTTCTTCACTCTCAATCTTTGATCTCTGTTGGTCCCTTTAACCAACAAGAAAAGACTAGAGGGGGGGGGGTGAATAGTCTTTTCAAACTTTCGTCGTTTAAAACTTTCTCAGCAAGTGCTTATTACTTTTCAGTAATGAGTTTGCTGATACTTAACTTTCTCAGCAAGCGTAAGTTACTTTTCAGTAGCTAGGTTTGCTGATACTTAAAATCAGAGAGCGGAAGTCTTTGATACAATAAGTGCTCTTTCAGTAAGTAAAGGTTTCAGCAAGTGATGTGAGTGACTGTGTACAGACAGATATGATTTGCTGAAAACTAAGTACAGTAAGTAAATCACACAAACACTTTTATAGTGGTATCTGAGAGTGGCGTAATCTCTCAACTAATCCACTTTGTCCTTTCTAGGACTGAATCCACTAAGATATGATTGAGGTTCCTTACAATCTCCTATCTAGAGCGATTCAAACAGAAACCAAAGCACACTTGCTTCGTCTCCAACCTAATCTAGAGAACGTAACCTTGTTCTCCACCAAACTTGGTACTTTTAATCAGCAAAACTATGCTCGATTAAGTTCCCCCTGAATATCACGCCTGAAATGGTGTATTTTCAGTTAGAGAGTTTTGGGGTGAGATAACTTAATTATAACTTATTCAGTTACAACAAGTAATCTAAGAAACACAACTTTGAATACTTTGCAGTAAACAAGTTTGATTGTTTCTGGTGTCAAGACTTGTTCTTGTTCGAAAGGAAGAACACTTAACTAATTTCTTAGCCGAGTTTGTTCTACTTCTTCACAAGTAGCTTTTTCAAGCTTTAAGTCTTGGAACGGATCAATGGCAGTATAGAGAGTTTGAAGGTATGTGAGTTTAAGCACAAGTGAGATTTTGATCACGTTGTTGACACACTTCAACTCTTCGCCGGATGACCTCTATTTATAGTGAAAATAAGGAGCCGTTTGAATTTTAAATTCCAAGGCTTTTGATCCTTAAGATGTCACTATCTTGCTTTTGTACTTTCAGCAGCGTCCTTGTTTGTCTTCTAGTCTTCATGTCCTTCGCGTGCATGCTTTGCATTTAATGCTTATTTGAATGGAATTCAAACAGTAACAATGGAGCGCAAAAGCAAGTACTTTCAGCAAGAGGTCACATATGTTCCATCAGCAAGTGGTCAGTCTCAGTTTCAGCAAGCACAACCTACTCTGTCTTTCAGATTTTCACTTATGCAATGTTGTTGCTGAAGTTTCCACTTTCTGAGGAACATGTGCCTTTGTAGATACCAGTATTCAGAAATCTTCTTGTCTTCAGATCTTCGAATTCTTCAAGTCTTCAGATCTTCGATAATCTTCAAGATTCTGAGCGGTTTCTAAATGCTTCAATAGTTTGTTTGTAAAAACAAAGTACATCGTCAGCAAATGCTTCAATAGGTTATTTTCTTTTCAGAAAATAAGATACATCATAAGCGGTAAAAACCAACCTATCTAGCACCTAATCTAAGTCTTCAGCAAACGTTCCTCTTTTACAATGTCCTTAAAATTCTAAATTTCTATGGACCTTAAGAGTACTAGTTACTGGACTTTCCTTAATTTAGCATGGTTAATTACTCATCAAAATTACAAGTTTCCTAACAAATTTCCCCCTTTTTGATGTTAGCAATCCATGGCTAAATTAATTGTTACCCTTTTAGAGGTTTCTGATGTTGAATAAATCAGTTGATTAATGCAAGCATACTTGAATAATTAAACAGTAAGCATAAGTAAATTGCATAATCAAAAACCAATAAGAGTCAAAAGCTTCATTGCTGATAGTTATCTTTCAGAAGTTTACATGAAATAGCATAGATAACATAAACAGAATCAGCAAACAAAAACTTTAACAAAAACTATTACAGAGAGTTAAGCTCTTCCAGATGATTTTCTCAAAATCTCTCTTACACTCTTCTCAGCAAGTGCAGTAAATTCAACACAGTCCTTTTCGTAGTTTTCCAGAAGCCTACGGACTTGTAGTTGAAGAATTCTTGCGTTTTTGCAGGCGGTATGATGATGCTTTTCAGCATTCATTTCCATGTAATTAGTCACCCACAAATGCATGCCCCAATTGCTGGCATGGAGAAGCTGTGTATCTGAAATGCTTTTCGGATGAATCTTTCTTAGCCAGAGAAGATCTTCTTCTTGATCCTTAGCAGTGAGATAGAAGTACTCATAAGGAATCAATCCAAGTCTCTTCTTTGTTTTCTTTGTTACTGGGTCAGAGTAGTAAGCAATACCAGGTGGTTTGATCAGATTTGGTTCTTGTCTATAAGTTTTACCAATGGCGATTCTTCTTACTGAGACCTCAAGATTCAACCATCTCCCAGCAATATTTCTTGGGAGGGATTCTTCCCTTTGATTTCTTTCGACTTTGAGTTCAATCCATTTGAACATTTGATTCAATATGGCTGTAGGAAAGAACTCATTCACCAGCAAGTCTTCCAGCTTTAAGATCCAGCAACCATGAATGTTTCTGATTACATTCTGAGTGGTTTCTTCATTGCTGGTCTTTGTGTATTCAATGCCAGAGCCAATAGCAATGCTGGCCAGCCTCTTTTCTTCCTATCTTTGCCTTCTTCTTCTTGTCTTAGCATTGTCTTGATCTCTTGCTGAAGAGTCAGACGAGAAATGCTTTGAGTGGCCAGACGGAGTTAAGGCTGTTAAGGGTCTAGCTCTTATGGCTTGAGCTATTGTTTGATTGTCATCATCTTCATCATCTTCATTCAGATTGTGATGACTTTCAGTATGGCAAAAATCTTGAGTTTCAGCAGCGGTTTTTCTCTTTTTGGTACTTCCTGAATTCAACTTAGATCCTGCTTGCCTTTTAGAACTTTGCTCTCTTTCAGCAAGCGGTTCTATGGGCAGTGGCACATCAACAGCAGGAGGGGTTTGGTTTCTTTTTGTGGTACTCTTCTTTTCCCCCTTAGACATGGATTGCAACATCGGAGTGATGTGCAGAGAATAGAACTCATTGCAGTTTTCAGCAAGAGTGCTTAAACTGTTATACTTCATGATGATTTGTTGCTGGTCAGAAGTCATTTTTGACAACTCTCTTTGAATGCTCATCATGTTCTCTTCATGTCTTTTCTCTGTTGCGGCCTTCTCATCCATGAAAGTCTGAGCCTTCACGAGAGCGTTCTTTGCGAGCTTGAGCGCTTGACTTACATCTTCTTCATAGCTTTTGTGATAAAGACTGATGTCTTTCTGAGCTATGGTCGAAGTAGTAGTGCGTCTCAGCACTGTAACCAATATCTTTCCAAATTCAAGTGGGCTCTCAGCAAGCAATGCCTCATCTTCATCTTTGCAGGCATCATGGACTTTCTTTAGTGCTAAAATTCTAGGAGTAAACTCCTCAACTCTTGGGAACGACACTAGATGTGGTGTCAAGGAATGAACTTTTAGTTCAGAAGCAAACTGATCATCCTGTAATAGCAATTCTGCTCTTAGACCATCGTCTAAATCATTGATGTAATCAGGAGGAGGAATCTGAACAACTTTGGGGTCTCGCTTGGATTGTTCATCCTCATTTTCTGACAAGTAGTCATCATCCTCAGATTCATCAAGTTCAGCAACTTTAGAACCTAAATCAGCAGCTTCACTTCCTTTTTGTTGAGTGGTTGCTGATGGCAACGCTTCAGACTCAACAACTGGAGTTTCACCAGTAGTTAGTTTTAATTGAGTAGTTGCTGAAGGCAACGTTTGAGACTCAATGACTGGAGTTTCGCCAGTAGTTAGTTTTAATTGAGTATGAGACTCAATTACTGGAGTTTCGCCAGTAGTAAATGGAAGGGAGGGGACTTCCTTTGATCTTACTCCTGAAGATTGACCAATTTCTAGATCCTGCGTATGCCTTGCATGGATCAAGAGACTGTTCTGGAGAGCGCGTTGGTAATCTTCATCTTGTTCATCATCATCATCAAGGTTTTCTTCAGTAACCTTGGCATCAGAAACTGGACTTTTGCCATTTTTCAAAGCAACCCTTTTTCTGGCATATTCTTCTTCAGTATCAGCACCTTGCACAGGTGCTTGATTTTCAGCAGCAGCAGGAGGAGGTTGAGATTCTTGTTGAGGTTGTTGTTGTTCAGCTTGCTGATTTTCGGGTTGAGCATTTTCAGCAACTGTCAACTTTAATCCTCCAGCATCAGGACTTGGACCTTGATTGTCATCATCATCGTCTTTCTTGTCCTTGGAATCTTTGCCTTCATCATCACTTGGATCAGTGGGAATGTTCTCATCTTCTTCTTCTTCATCATCATCGGTCAGAATTACTAGCTCAACGTGCTTATATAAAGCAACACTTGTCACTTCCTCTTCCTCATTGATTTTGTGGGGATCAGCCACCACAGGTACAAATGAACCTTTGAGCATCACAGCTTGTTCAGCTGGAGAGGCACTCTTGAATTTTGCCTTCATATTCTCTCTGATTTGAGCAATCAGATTAGAGCTCATTTGCTGAGAATATGTCATTTCTTCAGGAAGGATGGAGTGGACAAATGTTTCGAGCTTTAGCAGAGAAGATCTCTTTTTCTCATTTGAAAGATGAAGGTGAAGATCAGAGAAGTCCATTCGCCTATATCTTTGCCAGTTGCTGACGGACTTAGCAACTTGAGACAAAGTAGTCCTTTTGAAGTTCAAGTACAGTTCTTCAGAACTTACTTGATGATCTTCAGTGATGAGTACCACTTCAGTGGTCTCCTTTTGAGCCTGAAAAAGAACATTATTTAGATCAGGATTGGTTTGGAAAATTGTTTTAGAGTTCATATCTGAAACATGAATTACCTGCTGAGAGTCAGCAAGCTCATGTTGTACAATTTCCATTCCTTGAGGAGCTTGAATAGCATCCTCCATTTGTTCATCCTGAAATAAATTTGAGTTAGATACAAGTACTAAGCTGTCAAACTTAGTTTTATTACCAAAAACATTAACTACCTGCTGAGCAGGGAGTGTTGGTTCTGGTGCAGAGGCTTCAACAACCATCTGACTTGCATCTTGAGAAGTCTGTAGAGATAATATAATATTAGCAAAAGAATAAGTTTCAGAAATTGAAGTTTTACTGATGGTTGAATTAACTACCTGCTGAAGAAGGACAGGTTGTGGCTCAGTCCTCTCAGCATTAACAGTTTCTTCAACTTCTTGGACTGTTTCTTCAGCAGACTTCTTGTCTTGCTCTATTTGAGAAAGCTGTGCGGTTTCAACAATCTCCCTTGTCTCTGAAATGACAAGTTGAGCAGAAGCATCTTGACCCTTGAGCTCACTGCTTGTTATGAAGACATCAATGGATTTGTTGGATGATTCTTCAATCTCCAACTCCATTTGTTGGCTTATAGCTTCCAGTACAAGCTGGACTTTGTCGATTGATGTCTTGGGTGAACTTGGGCCAGTATTCTCAGCATCACGAGATGCGTCGTTGAATAATGCATCTTGTGTTTCAGTGATGAACGCGCGGATGTCGTGCTCCGAGCGAATCAAATAATATTTGTAATTAAGCCAAAGGCAATCTACAACTACAACGAAAACCGTAGTGTAGCAGTAGAATGACTCGAGTGTCGTTCTCTCAGGACTATAACTGGCTTTATCTATTTAACAAGAGAATATAAACAGCAGACAGATAGCAAGGGGGTTTTTCTAACAGATAATGGAGATTGGTGATAGTATGATCTTTCTTAGCATAACGGGTCGATAATCATGCATAAATTCCTCGGTCTTGCATAGAGATCTTTGAATCAATCTAGTGTCCTGTTGCAAATATTAAGCACTACGAAGATAACTGGTCTGACAAGTCAATCACTGTTGTCCTATTGTGATACGTAATTATTCAACACTACGAAGATAAACTCGCATACAGGTCGACAAGTGTCCAATTGTGCATAATAATTAATACAACATACGAGAATTTAGGCTGTGCATGATCAACGAAATAAAGCAATGACACGGAGTATAATGCGCGATATAGCCATTAGCATGATTATCTTCCCTTCGCTAAGAATTCACATACTACCACCAACGATAAGTTTAGCTACTCATAATAGGCATGCAATCAACAGAAATCATAGAAGAAAACATATTGAAAGATATATAAAATAAGTAGATTAAACTGTGAGATACAAGTTACCGAAGGTTGTCAATCTCCGAAGAATTGCGATCCTACAAGCTCCAATCCGCTATGAAAAAGTATCCCCTAAGCTACGGAACTCTCAGGACAGGCCCCGGGAAGTTCCTACCTAAAACTATAGAGAGAGGTGAGAAAGTAGGTCTGGAAAGATATGATTTTCGGAGAAAACTGAGCAACTATATATAGGCCCCGAAATACTGTGTGGCGGTTCGCCCCACACATCGGCGGTTCGCCCGGTGTGGGGCGGTTCGCCCCGGAGAGTTTTTCACGGAATTCCGCGTTTTCGACGCGTTTTTAGATTTCTTCCCCTTTTCGGACTCGGTTTCTGACTTCTAGTAGCCTTCTAACCTCCAGATTCGACCTCTAGACTTCAAATCCTATCCGGAAACCTTCAGATACTCCAAATAGGCTTCTGGAACACCAATTCCTTGTCAACTTCAATATAATTGCCCGGAAATCTTCGAATTTCAACCAAAACCTGTAAAATAAATCTAAAGGGAAACGTGACACTATTCTAATAAAATGTACTAAAATATAGCTAAATTAACATAGAGGATAGCTAAAATAGGTGAAAAAGACTCGAATGAAAGTGTAAAATACACATTCATCAAACTCCCCAAACCGAACATTTGCTTGTCCTCAAGCAACTAAGCTAGACTCAAATACAAAAAACATGCAAGACACAAAAATGGAATCTCATGCCAAATAAAATGAATTAATCAACTGAATCTATCAAATAACATATGAACAAAAACCATATAAATCAAAGCATGAATATAGGTTGAAGAATACCTCGATTGACTTATACACATCCACATAAGCACTTATGTCAAGACAAGATAGTCTCTCGTAACATTCTCTACCTGGACCTAGTCAGTGACGACGTAATGAAGCATGCTAAGATACGAATGGTTGCCCCGTGCCTATGAAACTGAGGACTTACTGTTGTTCCACCATGTTAAGACTTTTCCTCAAAAGAGGTCGAACCAGTACTGGCTCTCATCAAACGAAGGAGGGTTCCCTATAAAAGATAACTCTCCCCTATTCTACCCATCTCTCAAGTAAAGTTTTAAGCTATTCACCACTTCCTGAATGGCAGGACGAGGGTGGTCTAGAACAGATGACACTTAAGACAAAAAAGATAAAAAATAGAAAATTACAACACGATCACGAACATTACAAAAATGGAAAATAAGACTCAACACTTTGCTAAACTGCTATTTGGCTTTCTTTTTTTGGACCCTTCTTTGCTTTTTTGGGGTCTTTTTTCTTTTTTTTTCCTTTCCAGATTCTTTTTTCTTTTTCTTTTTTCTCTTTTTTTCTGGATTTTTTTTCTTTCCCTTTTTTTTCGATTTTTCTAGCCAGCAGTAGCATAACAAAAAGAGAAACAAAATGACTCACACGACTTCCCCAAACCTATTCGAAAGAATAGGTTGGAGTACAAAATTTACGGAAAAGGAAAAATAAACTCACGATACGAAAATGAAAAACAGAAACAAGTCTAATGATGGTGTAACCCCCTCTCCAAACCTATTCGGAAGAATAGGTTATAAACAAAGGATCACACAACTTCACACTACCTCCTTCCTAGGCATTTAGCAATCTCAAAGCATGGTGAAGACTTGTTGCCTCTTAGGTACATAATTACTCGGGAAACAACCATAAGACCCTAACATGCATCATCCTATTATAAAGGCCTTCGTGAACCGCAGTAGAGAAAACACCACTAAGTGATGTCGAGACTACCATGCTTAACTATGTGCAATACATAAATGTGACAAGCCAAGCGAGAAAAACCTCAAACAAATTCATAGAGATGAAGCATACGATTAATGGCATAGTTGGTTGATCTACCCAATAAAAAAGTTCAAAAAAATTCGGCAATAAACTCCATATAAAACATGCAAGACTATCCTAGGAAAGCAGTAAACGTGCGAATGCAAAAAAAAATAAAAATTCACGAGTTTATCATAAGCAAGATAAGTATAGTGATTCACGAGTTTATCATAAGCAAGATAAGTATAGAGATAACCAGCGATAACCTCCTCCCCAAACCTGAACGTCGTCGCTCGTCCCGAACGTCGAAAGTGGATCCAAGGTGAGAGCTAATGCTTGTATAAGTGACCTATAATACTCAATCAAACTCGTGAGATAAAATCTAAAGCGGTAAAGAAAGAGATAAAATTTCCGGTTGCCTCCCGGATAGCGCCATTGTTTAAAGTCTTTGACTCGACTCCTGTCCGCGCCTATCTCTTCTTTCTGCGGGTACTAGACTTCCCCTTCATCGATCTCCTCTCCATGCCACGAACCTGTGAATAAGAAAGAATATAGGCTGCAAGACCACAGTAGTGAGTAGTGAAAGAATTATCAGGCGGATCAGGTGGATCAGATATGGCTTGCAACACATGTTGCTTGCCTTCCACTTCAATAGTGCAAGTTCTTTGGCAGATGTCCATCACGGAGCGTAGCTTCGTCAAGAACGTTCGTCCCAAGAGAATGACATCCCCCGTCCCAGGTGCAGATGCCGGCATAACTACAAAATTGGTGTATACAGATGCTTCACCAATCTTGACCAACACATTTTTCACAACGCCTTCGGGTCTCACAAAGGATCCATCCGCCAGTTGCACAATATCCCTATGGTCAGATAGTTTTCCAAGGTTACTCTTCTCAAACACATTCAAAGGGAGCACGTTCGAGTAAGATCCCGTGTCTAGTGTGGCACGGACATCTTCAAGTTCGCCAATCCTGACCTTAACATCGAAACTTTGAGGGAGTGGCTCGGGATTCTCTTGCTTCTTTCCACTCTCATCAGTACCAAGGTCCTTCTCTTCTTCCTTGGCTAGTGGAGGCTCTTCATCCTTGTAACACTCGCACTTAGCAACTTGCTTAATGGTGATTTCCACTGGTTGATCTCCCACCAAGTTGATCGACATGGACCTCTCAGTGTTGCTATGTAACTTCCCTTGCTCTCTACTAGCTCTAGCTTCCAATTGATCCAGACGAGCATTGATCTTTGCCGAATCCTCCTCGTATCTCTTCAAAAACACTTGGGTGAAATCCACCAATTTCTGTAAATTATCCATGAGAGTTGCTGACTTGGATGTAGATGCTTCGTCCTTAGGAGTAGGATTACTAAGGTTTCCCAAGTGAACATCTTCTCGTGCTAGATCTGATCTACACATATGAGCCCCATGCCCATAATTCTTGCACACCCTACATACCTCGTTGGAGAGAGAAGTTCCGATTAGGCCACTTAGAGCTTCCCTCATTTGATTGGTGAAACCTTCGAACCTATCGCCACTCACACCATTCACTTCATGCATTGGGATCTCCTGGTTTGGTGGGGCCTCAGGTCCACACCTTCTAACCATTGCTCTTGGATCCTTGGATTGAGATCCTTTAGCAAGCCTTTCGAAACACGCCCACACATCCTCGGCGGTCTCTTCCCAGATAGTACCACGACATTGGAAATCCACCACCTGTTGACTCTCATATGTGAGTCCATTGTAGAAGTGCTGGACAAGATCAGGAAGCCCAAAACCACGGTGTGGACACTTGTGCATGAGGTCCTTGAACCTCTCGAAAGCGGTGTAGATGGTCTCATTATAGTCCTGTTTGAATCCTGTGATTTGCGCCTTAAGCGCGGTAGTCAATGTGTGAGGAAAGTATTTCTCCATAAAAGCAGAATACACCTTGTCCCAGGTGTCTAGTGATCCGGCTTCCAGAGAGCCTAACCATGCCTTGGCTTTATCACCAAGCCCCAAAGCAAAAACCTTCATCCTTAGCTCATCGTTCGTTATCCCTGCTCCAGGCCTTGGAAGATTGTTGATAATTCGTCAATATCATTCAGGCATCCCATAACATCTTCCCTAGCCAACCCATAGAACCTCGGGAGTTGCTGGTACATGCAACTTTTGATTTCCAAATCTCGAGTTGCAGCAGAAAGAACAATAGCTGGACCTCTCATCAGTGCTTTGTTGGGTTGAACCCATGATTTCAAAAGTGGGTGAGCCATCACAAGACCTGAATATCTGTGACAAGCTAGGAAAGGAGTATCAGAGATAGAATAAATAGGAAAACTAAAACTAGTAGAATTAGGAATTGAAAGCTGAAAATATAAACAAAGTAAACAGAAAGGAGTATAGTCCCCGGCAACGGCGCCAATTTGATGAACGCGCGGATGTCGTGCTCCGAGCGAATCAAATAATATTTGTAATTAAGCCAAAGGCAATCCACAACTACAACGAAAACCGTAGTGTAGCAGTAGAATGACTCGAGTGTCGTTCTCTCAGGACTATAACTAGCTTTATCTATTTAACAAGAGAATATAAACAGAAGACAGATAGCAAGGGGGTTTTTCTAACAGATAATGGAGATTGGTGATAGTATGATCCTTCAAAGCATAACGGGTCGATAATCATGCATAAATTCCTCGGTCTTGCATAGAGATCTTTGAATCAATCTAGTGTCCTGTTGCAAATATTAAGCACTACGAAGATAACTGGTCTGACAAGTCAATCACTGTTGTCCTATTGTGTTCCGTAATTATTCAACACTACGAAGATAAACTCGCATACAGGTCGACAAGTGTCCAATTGTGCATAATAATTAATACAACATACGAGAATTTAGGCTGTGCCTGATCAACGAAATAAAGCAATGACACAGAGTATAATGCGCGATATAGCCATTAGCATGATTATCTTCCCTTCGCTAAGAATTCACATACTACCACCAACGATAAGTTTAGCTACTCATAATAGGCATGCAATCAACAGAAATCATAGAAGAAAACATATTGAAAGATATATAAAATAAGTAGATTAAACTGTAAGATACAAGTTACTGAAGGTTGTCGATCTCCGAAGAATTGCGATCCTACAAGCTCCAATCCGCTATGAAAAAGTATCCCCTAAGCTACGGAACTCCCAGGACAGGCCCCGGGAAGTTCCTACCTAAAACTATAGAGAGAGGTGAGAAAGTAGGTCTGGAAAGATATGATTTTCGGAGAAAACTGAGCAACTATATATAGGCCCCGAAATACTGTGGGGCGGTTCGCCCCGGAGAGTTTTTCGCGGAATACCGCGTTTTCGACGCGTTTTTGGATTTCTTCCCCTTTTCGGACTCGGTTTCTGACTTCTAGTAGCCTTCTAACCTCCAGATTCGGCCCCTAGACTTCAAATCCTATCCGGAAACCTTCAGATACTCCAAATAGGCTTCTGGAACACCAATTCCTTGTCAACTTCAATATAATTGCCCGAAAATCTTCGAATTTCAACCAAAACCTGTAAAATAAAATCTAAAGGGAAACGTGACACTATTCTAATAAAATGTACTAAAATATAGCTAAATTAACATAGAGGATAGCTAAAATAGGTGAAAAAGACTCGAATGAAAGTGTAAAATACACATTCATCATTCAGCAACTTCTGGAACTGGAACCATTGCTGTCTCAGCAACTGGTCCTTCAGCAAGCGGGGTTTCAACAACTTGATGAGTTGCTTGTTCAGCAACCATCTTTTCAGCAGCATTAGCAAGTGCCGCTTTTTGCAGATCAGCAGCAATGTCACTTGCTGGTTCCAAAGTTGGATCATCTAAATTATCTACAATGTAGATATCTGGGACTTGGGCAGGAATTTCATTTTCACTGCCTTGTGGTCTATTCTCAGTAAAGGTATCAACGTTAAGTTGATTGTTGAAGGCTTCCGCAAACACTTCAACATTGCTGACATAGGTTTCAGTAATCACCTCAGCAACATCTACTGGCAAATGCGTTTCAGCATTTGTCTGGGAATTGTCTGAGAGGTCTTGGACAGCAGGAACTGACTTGCGGGCCAGTGTTTTCTTCCTTGTGTTGCTGGTCCGTTTCCTCTTAGGTACGGGGTTTGCTGATGACGCTGCAGTCTGAGTGTCATCATCAGCTTTCCTCTTTTTCTTGTTAGATTTCTCCAGTTTCCCAGAGGGATCTATAGTTGCATTTTCAGCAACGGCTGTTGTACACGTACCTTGTTGATTTTCTACAGCAGTTTCATTTGTTTTACCACCACCAACAGCAGTTACATCTCTAAGTTGCTGAGTGGTAACATCTGCAGCTGTTGTATACCTTTCTTGCTGGCTTGTACTGACAACATTTGCAGTTGTTGTCTTCTTAGTTTTCTTTCCAGCAGTCTTAGGTACATTCTGCTTGTAGAATGTGTTAGTAATTGTAGGAAATTACCTCTAAGGTTAATGCAGCGGAATTCAAAATTTTCCTACATGGATCGTTGATTGAATAATCATTTAACATGCTTCATATAAATGACTTACCCGTTATCCAGCTTCCAGCTTCCATTTATGAATGATCTAATCATGAATTTTTTCTTCAAAGAACAATTGATGATCTTCTAAAGATTCTGACTGAACTCAGAACAATTCTAAGCTGCCTACGTACCCTCAGGATCAAGTCAAACGTAGTTCAATTCTTCGTTGATGAATTCTCCATGGATGCTAGGAAATCCATATTCATAATCTACATTAAGCAAAACAAGAAATCTCAAACATCATAATAAAATGAGAATTAATCAAAGAAGAAAAGAAAAGAGTTAGAACGAATACAACCGTGTAGAAGAAACCCAAAAGAGAAGGAAGGCATTGAGCCACAATCAGCAACAACACGTAAAAACCCTTACTTACTTATCTCAGCCGCCGACTGATGGATATATCTGTATAAAACGCATAATCTAGTTTACATGGGCCTAGCCCAGTCGGCTGGTATACTAGTCAATGAGCTGGAGGTCTTGGGTTCGAAACCCACTACTATCAATCCTTTTCTTTGGGCTTTTAACACTTGAACCTCATTCTAAATTGATTCAAATGCACATTCTAACTTTAATTAATTAAATCCAATTTAATCTAATTATTCTTTTCTTCTTTTATTAATTAAATCTAATTTAATTAATTTACTTTCTAAAAGTATAAATTAATTAAGTACATTGAATTCAATTCAACTTAATTAATTAATTCTATCAAATAGAACATTCTCAACAATATTAAATTAAATATTTATCAATCCAATTGATATCTTATTTAATATAGTAATTAAGTCATAAATCCAATTTTAACTTAATTAATGATTTCCAACAAATTAAATGTCATTGACAATAGTAAATCAAATCTTATCAATCCAATTGACATTTAATTTACCCTAATGCTTAATCGGGAGAATCGTCACCTAGTTGTATATGACCCATAGGCCCTCACATATTAGGCAATGATCAAATCAAGGTCTCAGTGAATATTCCTAGACAATACTAATATGTAAGAAACGTTTGTTGAGGAGATACAAACTGCCTGTGATGTAGAGTACTTTGATGATACGGTCCTTTCATTCTCGAATACTCGAATGAGTCTAGAATATGGATTAGTGTCTATTCCAATAACTCATCCATTGTCTCTCAATCTTCTCAGTCGATCTAGATGATTATGTCCAAACACCATTTTGACATATATCTTTGCAGTGGCCACTGACTAATGATCGCACTAAATATGAGATGTAGAGTATTCTCTCCTTGAATCTATTCGGAGGAATGAATCCTGATCTTTGTCCAATCACTCACACCATATGCTTCCTAATATACCCAACGCATGCCGTATCTACCCTACTTTAAGAGTGCAAGCGTTGCGCATGGTCAAAGTATATTATTCCACATATGATGTAGTATTGACCTCAAGTCTGAGGACTATTACATCACCCTACAATCCGATACTCCCATAGACACTTAAATAGAATTTACCAAATGGTTTCTCGGCTGGGTATGCCAACACTCTCCAAAGTGTCCATGTGTCCATCATGAATAACCAAGCTATTCGCAGCAGTGAGAACTACTACATCCTCGAAGGATCTGATGCAACACATACTAGTCTCTATCGCATCACTGATATCCCATATCTCAATGACCATCAATTAGTGGCTAATTTTAGGACTTAAGTTCTGACACGCAAGCTCCCACTAACTTGGTGATTATCTTTAGTCCTTGGGAACATCTTACGGAATAATTCAAACAACCAAATAATATATTCAGTAAATATAATGCCAATTGTATTTATGTATGCTTAAATAAATGTAACATAAATAAATACCAATAAGTTGAATGCGGTAAAGTACATATCGTCCTGAATGTTGGTTGTCTCTAGGACATATATACTTTCAGAATGATCTTCCCACATTGCATACAGACTTTTTGATTGGCAATGGTTTTCTTAGCTGAATCCTGAAATGTTCAAGGATGTAGCATATCTTGATTCCATACATAACTGGAAAGGAAGGTGAGACCTTGTTGTCTTCTACCTTTACCTTAAACTTAGTAACACAATTAACAAGCCTGTTGAAAATGTACTTAGCCCAGTTAAGTTCCGTTTTATTTTCATGTATATGCATCAGCAATGGCCATCTTCTCAGGTTTACTTGGTCAATTCCTCCAACTTGGGAGTCAAGAACTTTTATCAGTAGCAGAGCTACTAGACCAAGTGAGTGGCAGAGATGCTTTCTCTTAACGTGCTTTGTCCAAGTCACGAGAGCAATCTCGCCTTTCTTCATTTTCTCGTTTCTGACGTCACTGTAGAAAGCTTCAATTTCTTCGTCAGTGGCAGTGACGTTATCTTCAGTTCCAGTGGTTGGAATCTGAAATATCTCCGCTAAATCAGTCCATTTCAGGACGATTTGCGTGTTCTAAACTGTAGTAAAGATCACTTTTTCAGTGACTCCTTTACTATCAGTAAGGGACTGGATTTCTGCATTGTTGTAGAATTCCATAGTATCTATCATGCTCACCTGCTTAGTGCGAGCAGATATAAAGTTCATGAGGCCTTGCTGCTTGATGAGCTCAAGCGCCTCTTCATTCTCGTCGTCGAGTTCTTGTTCATAAAAGTACCTAATGTACTTTTCTTTTGCAAAACCTCCCCATTGCATCAACATCTCACACTTTGCAGTGTCAAGATATGACGGAGGCATAGGTTTTTCTGATATACGGTTGTTTTTCAACACAACTTTCGTTGTGTTTGTAGCCGGAGTAGTCACCGGAGCAGTGCGTGTTTCAGCACTGTCAACCTTTGATGACTTTGAGGACTTGGAAGACTGTCTCTTGGGAGCCATTTATTTTATAGAGCAGAGAAATGTGTACGAAAAGAGATAGTTTGCTTTTTGACCGGAGGTACAGTAGATTCAGGCTAAAATTTGCAGAGAAAGGAAATGTGAGTTAAAGAATTTTGTCATTTCTCTAACTCCTTCTTTATATAGTGTCTCTGGTGTGTGAGAAACTCAATCGATTTGAGCTCTCAGCAAGGGTAAAACAGAGAAACACAGGCCTTAGTGGAGCCTTTGCATTAAATGCGTAGTGGCCCACTAACTTGAAACCGTCAGAGCACTCTCTCTCTTTGTTTTATTAACCGTTAGATTAGTAACTCCTTTTAATCAATGGCCACGATTGAATTTCATGTCATGATTATTACGAGTTTATCTGTGCCTGATTAACGTCACAAATTGATTTTACCGAGTTTTAAGGGAATAGATTGCTTGCTGAAATAGACAAGAATCTTTTCAGCGAGTTTGAATTATCAACCTAGATACTTGCTGAAAGTTCCCCCTTACTCAGATATCTCATATTTTCTTAAGTTTAAAAGATATTTCTGATTTCCCGTATCAGTAAATTCTTTTGTACTTGAGATATCCTTTGGTAAAATCTGAGAGATGAGCTTAGCTCTTTTTCTGAGTTCCCGTCTCAGAATATTCCCTTGATACTTGAATACCTGTTTCAGTATCTTTGATTGTCTGAATGCCTGTTTCAGCAATCTTTAAGCTCTTTCTCTTACTGAGTGCCTGTCTCAGCAAGTTATCAAGTTTCCTAACAAATACCCGTTTTGAAGGAATTACTTGCTGAAAGCCTGTTTCAGCAATCATGTAGTGACTTATCATTTCTTAGGAGAAATTAGTAGATGAAGCTTTTAAGTAAGAATACTTTGGCTTGCTGAATACCTGTTTCAGCATTCTGCCAAGTGTATCCTTTATTGAGGTAGTTCAATCAATCCAAGGTTATACCTTAGCATTGCGAACCTATTATCTGGTAGGGGCTTTGTAAAGATGTCAGCAAGCTGATCATCAGGGGCTACTTTCACAACCTCAATATCTCCTTTTTCTACATGATCTCTAATGAAATGATGTCTAATATCAATGTGCTTAGTCCTTGAGTGAAACTTAGGATTTTGCGTGATTGCAATAGCACTTGTATTATCACAAAAGATTGGTGTTTTCTTTGCAGAAATACCATAATCTCTTAATTGTGGCTGAATCCATAGGATTTGAGCTGTGCAACAACCAGCTGCAATGTATTCAGATTCAGTAGATGAATTGGAAACACAGGTTTGCTTCTTGCTGAACCATGATATTAATCTAGTACCCAAAAACTGACGAGTTCCAGAGGTACTTTTTCTATCAAGAGTTGATCCTCCATGATCAGCATCAGAACAACCAACCAATTCAAGTCCAGAATCTTTAGGATACCATAATCCAACATTGACTGTACCTTTAACATATTTCAGTATCTTGATTGCCTTTTTGTAGTGTGATTCTCTTGGATCAGATTGGAATCTTGCACACACACAAACAACATACTGAATGTCAGGTCTACTTGTTGTTAGATACAACAAAGAACCAATGAGCTTCCTATACTTGTTTTCTTCAACACTCTTATCTTCCTTAGTATAGTCCAATTTAGTACCAACACTCATAGGGATCTTTTCAGGTTTCTCATCCTCTTTGATCCTAAACTTTATGAGCATTTCTTTCGCATACTTTGCTTGATTTATGAATATTCCATCTTTGAGTTGCTTGACTTGCAATCCTAGGAAATAATTCAATTTTCCCATCATACTCATTTCAAACTTATTTGTCATGAGTTTGGCAAAATCATCACAAAGTTGCTTGTCCTTAGATCCAAAAATTATGTCATCCACATAAATTTGAACTAAGAGTATTTTACCATCATGGTTCATGGTAAATAAGGTTTTGTCAACTTCACCTTTCTTGAAACCATTTTCCAGCAAGAACTTAGCCAAGGTATCATACCATGCTCTTGGTGCTTGCTTTAGACCATATACAGCTTTCTGAAGCTTGTATACCATCTTGATTTCTGAGGGAAGTTCAAAGCCAAGGGGTTGTTCTAGGTAGACTTCTTCAGCAAGTTCACCATTCAAGAATGCACTTTTAACATCCATTTGGTAAACGATGAAGTCATTGTGAGCAGCAAAGGCCAAGAAAAGCCTAATTGCATCCAATCTTGCGACTGGTGCATAAGACTCATCATAGTCCAATCCTTCAGTCTGACAGTAACCTTGAGCAACTAAACGTGCTTTATTTCTTGTTACTTCACCAGACTCGCGCAGCTTGTTTCTGAACACCCACTTTGTACCAATAGCTTTCTTGTCTTCAGCAAGTGGCACAAGTTTCCAGACTTTGTTTCTTTCAAATTGATCCAGTTCTTCTTGCATTGCCTTTATCCATTCAGAATGCTTTAAAGCTTCTCCTATGGTTTTAGGTTCAATTTCTGAAACAAAGCAAGAGAACAATGATTCTACTTCTACGACAATTGCTTCTTCAGCAAGTCCATGAGTAGCTTTGGATCTAGTCACTTGGCGTTTATTAATATCGTCAATCATATCCGTAGAGGGATGATCTCTAATCCATTTATTAACAGGTTTTCTGTTTGTTGGATCAGGATATGTTTGCTCATCAGCATGTGACTCTTCAGTATGTACTTGTTCAGTACTACTGGGAATTTGTGTCTCTGCTGAGATTTGTTCATCAGCAATTGCTTGTTCAGCATTGCTCGATTGAGGTAGTTCATCAGCAGGCACTGGAGATTGCGTAATTTCAGCAACTTCCGGAGCAACTGCGTCTTTTGCTGGAAATTCTTTGTCGTGAACTATATTTATCTTGTCATGACTATGGGGAGGAGAGTCATTGTCAGAATCATCATTTAGTTCAATTGACTTGATTTGCCTAGCATCATATTCAATTCTTTGCTCATGTATGATTAGCTTTTTCATACATTCTAATATTTCTTCTTCAGCAGGCACTCCTTGTGACTTTTCGTAGAATACAACATGCACTGATTCTTCAATCTTTTGTGCCTTTTTGTTGTAAACTCTATAAGCTTTACTATGCAAGGAGTAGCCGAGAAATATCGCTTCGTCTGCCTTTGGTTGAAATGTTCTTAGGTATTCTCTACCATTGTTAAGAACGAAACACTTGCAACCAAATACTCTTAGATGAGTGATGTTAGGAGGTCTTCCAACAAACAATTCATAAGGAGTTTTGTTGTATTCCTTAGTAATCGAACATCTGTTTTGAGTATAACAGGCGGTATTAATCGCTTCAACCCAATAAGCCTCACTTATTTCAGTGTCAGCAAGCATTGTTCTTGCGGCTTCTTTCAGGGTACGAATCTTCCGTTCAGCAACACCGTTTTGCTGTGGTGTTCTTACTGAGGATAACTGATGTTGTATTCCTTTTGAGGTACAATATTCAGTTATGTACTGGTTTACAAACTCAGTACCATGGTCTGTCCTTATGACTTTTACCTTGTCATTTTTCATGACTTCAAGCTTATTCAGCAAGTTAGGTATTTCAGTCTTGGTTTCAGATTTGTGCTTGATGAATACCACCCAAGTGAATCTTGAGTAGTCATCTACCACGACTAGACCATACTTCTTACCAGCATAGCTTGTTGAAGAAGATTCAAACAAGTCCATGTGCAAGAGTTGTAAAGGTTTTGTAGTTGACGGTACTGCCTTGTTCTTGAAAGAAGATTTGGTTTGCTTTCCTTGCTGACATGCATTGCAAACACCATCCTTCTTAAAAGTAACCCTAGGTAATCCAACTACAAGTGCCTTTTTAGACAGCTTATTCAGCGTCTTGAAGTTTAGATGACTTGTTCGTTTATGCCATAACCATGCTTTTTCAGCAAGGCAATCATGATCTGAGACAAGGCATTTTTCAACAATTGCTGAAGACCAATCAACGGTGTACAAGCCTCCTGATCTTCTTGCAATCATTATTACCTTTTTAGTCTCGAAATCTATAAGTTTACATTCATCACTTTTGATTTTGATGAAATATCCTTTGTCAGCAAACTGTCTCATGCTGAAAAGGTTAAACTTAAGATTTTTGACATAAAGAACTCCAGTAATGGTTATGCATCCAAACTTCAGGTCACCATAGCCTTGTGTAGAACCGGAGCCTCCACCAGCAAACTTTATTGTTGGACCTTTAGACCACCGTCTATAGTTTATAAGGTTATTCTTGTTGCCCGTCATGTGCTTTCCACAACCACTATCAAAGTGCCAGATTGCATCGTTTGTCTCTGTGGCTGATGTCTGCACAATCAAGAGCAAACAAGTTAATTATCCAATAATGGATGTCCATTAACATGTTCAAGAATGCGTCCAGTGGAAACCCAAGTCTTAAGTTTTTCAACTTTGACTTGTTTTCTACTTGCTGAGGAACTAGGAGGTTTTGAGCTGAAAGACTTTTGACTCGTGCTGGTCAAATCCACTTTCTGATGTGGTGTCTTGCTCGGTTGACCTTTTTGCTGAACATACTTTTCAGTAAGTTCTTTTCTAGCAAGGTTCCTTCTAGCCCTAGCATTAAGAGTCTTTTCGGAACTCTTAGGCTTGATTTTCTTCATCTCTTTGAAGTATCTTTGCTGACTTTGCTTATACTCATAAAAGAGTTGACTTTGCTTGGTTTTGAAACCGAGTCCACTTTTCGGAGAATGCTGGGCTTTTGCGTCAGCAACCTTACTTGATTCAGGTTGTCAGCAAAGGACTTCTGATTACTTTTAGTAATCTTGCCTTTAGTCTTAACAACTTGCTTTTCAGCAACTTGTTTGGCGGGATGCTTCACAACATCCTTTTTCTTTCCAGTTTGCTTCTCAGCAACCTGTTTTCCTTTTAAAGTCTTGTTACTTTGAGTAGCAACAGCGGGCTTTATGGTCATAGGTACTTGATTGCTTGTTTCAGCAACCTTATATTGACCAAACTGATAGATTTCTGGTAGACCACTATCAGTAGCACGTACAAAGGAGATAGGTGATTTATCTTTACTCAAGATTTCTACGTCATCACCTTCATACATTGCGCCTAAACCTTCTTTCTGAGATGGATCTCTCAAATAAGAGTTTAGTTCAGTCAGCGTATTACTTGCGTCCACATAAGATTTGAAATTGATTTTCATCTTTTCATCTCTTGGGTTTCAGCAAGTAACTTTAGAATTGAGGACTGATATTCTTCCAATTCTAATGTCATTTGAGAATTCTTCTCTGTAGCTTCAACAATTAACTTCTTAAGACGCCTTATTTCAGCATCCTTTTCTTCTGTCTCTTCCTTCAGCAAGACGTACTTTTCAGTAGTCTACTTGGTCAGAGTTTCAGCAATTTGTAGTTTCTCTTGCTGTCTGCTCAGAGTTTCTCAAATATTTCGATTTCTCCTTGAATCTTGTCAAGGTCAATCTCGTCTTCACTTTCTGAGTCTGAGTCAGAGGTAGGGTTGTTTACCTGACCGGCCATGAGGCAGAATTCGTAGTTTGACACATCTGGATAAGCTTCCATAGCTATTCCACAAACTTCTTTGCCAATCTCCACGTCTAGAGTGGCTTCTTCATCGTCGGTGTCTGAACTTTCATCCTCACTGTCTTCGGAGCTAGTATCAATACACAATGCATCGATTTTTGCTTGAAGCTTCTTCTTTTCTTCAGCAATGAAAGCTCTTTTGAACTTCTTCTTCTTTTCAGCAGATTTGCCTTTCAGCAAAGGGCAATAGCTTTGAAGTGTCCAGGCTTTTTGCAGTAAAAGCATAGATCATTTCCAACTGCTGGTTCTTCTGATGAAGCTAGCTTGCTTGTTCAGCGAGCTAGTCTCATTCTTGTACTTATGGTAGTTGTTACCAAGATGCTTTTTCAGCTTCTCTTTTGCTTTTCGCCTTTCAAGTTCCTTACTGATGAATTTCTTCATGTTTTTGACAACAAAGAGTTTTCATCAGCAGGCTCTTTATCATTCTTCTTTTCAGAAGATGACGGCTTTGCAGCAAGAGCAATGTTTTGCGATTTTTCAGCAAACACATTTTCTCTTTGCTTTGTCTCATAGTTGACAGTAGCAAGATGAGAGAACAACTCTGTTGGTGTAATGTCAGGCATTCCTTGATTATAATAGAAATTCTGAGTGTGGATCCATTCTTGATTCAACTTCTGATGATAGTTTTCACTTTCTCAGAATCTGAATAAAGGTTTCCCACCCACACCAGCGCTGCCAGTTTCATAACAAGAGTTGTGATCTGACCTCCAGTCGCCAGTGACTCATTTGTACCTTGCTTAAAGTTTTGAAACTTGAATTTAAGTACTTCAAGTTTTGTTTTCCTTGGTTTTGTCCAGATCCAACACAAAGATCTTGAACCATGTTCCAAGGCTTCATGTGCAGTCTTAGCACCCCCACGTGTTTGGCACTGTATGGTATCCGGATTTTTTTTGAGCGAATGATGATAGTTCTTTGGCTTGGCCATCAAGACGGATCTCTTAGCTTCCGTCAGAAGTCCATTCTGTTCCTCTTGGGTTTGTTGGCACAACTGATCTATGGTTCCCGCCGAGGAGTAGGTGCTTTCCGCTTTCAGTGGTCCTTGTGAAGGGGAAACTCGTTTCACCCTAGTGTCTTGATAGGTTCCCATCAGTAATGAACGGTGGTCACTCTCTCACTAATGGCCTCAAGATGTAGCACATGTGTTTCGCCATTTCTCGTAATTTTCCAGCTTCAGCAAGGGAGCATCTCCTAAAGACATCCTGTCAGCAAAGCACTACCAAACTGATCAAGTGAGAGTGATTTACGGAAAGCACCTAAGGGGATCTAGGTTCAGTGCAGAAGGTTAAAGAACCTCCGCTCTGATACCACTTGTTGGTCCCTTTAAAACAACAAGAAAGACTAGGGGGGGGGGGTGAATAGTCTTTTCAAACTTTCGTCGTTTAAAACTTTCTCAGCAAGTACTATTACTTTTCAGTAATGAGTTTGCTGATACTTAACTTTCTCAGCAAGCGTAAGTTACTTTTCAGTAGCTTGGTTTGCTGATACTTAAAATCAGAGAGCGGAAGTCTTTGATACAATAAGTGCTTTTTCAGTAAGTAAAGTTTCAGCAAGTGATGTGAGTGACTGTGTACAAACAGATATGATTTGCTGAAAGCTAAGTACAGTAAGTAAATCACACAAACACTTTTAGAGTGGTATCTGAGAGTGGCGTAATCTCTCAACTAATCCACTTTGTCCTTTCTAGGACTGAATCCACTAAGATATGATTGAGGTTCCTTACATCTCCTATCTAGAGCGATTCAACAGAAACCAAAGCACACTTGCTTTGTCTCCAACCTAAACTAGAGAACTAACCTTGTTCTCCACCAAACTTGGTACTTTTAATCAGCAAAACTATGCTGATTAAGTTCCCCCTGAATATCCACGCCTGAAAGGGTGTTTTCAGTTAGAGAGTTTTGGGGTGAGATAACTTAATTATAACTTATTCAGTACAACAAGTAATCTAAGAAACACAACTTGGAATACTTTGCAGTAAC